>OX235277.1:13033437-13193545 GCA_944472155.2 Trichobilharzia szidati
TAAACACATAACTCCAATAGCCTGTTTTCCTATTCATTCAAATTTCATGACGGTTGTGAGTATTGCCGCATGCACGTGTATGGACCATTGCTGAGTTGATTTTATTAGTTGTCTTGCAGATAACAATTACTGTTTGACTATTGTGTTCATAGAGCTGTTGAAGATGAAGAGTAAGATATTGGAGAGTGAATTCCTTGATCAGTGATTACTCTTTTCAATTCTGAATCAGCTCCATTCACAGATTGTGGGGAATGACTGTGTTTTGTGTCCTGGGCTATGCAAAGCAATCACTCGTACTTGAATCTTCTTCTACATAATTTTCAAATAGCAGACTGATGTATTAACCCAACTCTAGAATCATTTGAAAGGTTTCGTAGGCTTCAAATTCTTTAGAATGCTGTCTAATAGAAACGGCAAGATTTCTGCACTCATCTGAAATGTGATTCAGGTTCAATATTTTGGGCTCGAATATGCTGTAAATACAAACTTTACTTAAGCGTGAGACAGGAATTAACATCATTAATCTGAGAAACGCTTCAATGTGCGAATTACGGGATTGTGTCTCGAATCGATTCTCAACTAAGAGACCTGAATGAATGTGATAGTGTCACTTTCACTGTGTTCAACCGAATATGCCACCAATAAGGTAGATGCATTCTCTGGGTTTCAGTCACTTCGCAGTGGTGTTTCACGGAATCCGTTTTTCAACGTGACATATGACTGTTCTATTGCGAACGATGCCACAGCTTGGGAATCACTATCATACGCAAAATAGTATTTGAGACTGTCGACCAGTCTGTCGATATTATTATTGTAGTGCCTAATATCGTGTCGATATATATCACTCGGCTACGCTGATATTGTAAATCAATCAGGCGTTGACAGAACGCTGTGCGTGGTATTCTGAAACTCAAAGTAAATACTAAAACACGGAAAGGTTTGTACTGAGTTTGAAGTGTTACAAACAGCAAGTCATGTCGATCTCACTTCGTCAACGCCCAACTGGTCCTCTCTTGTTCATTTTTGATCAATGTTCCACATGTAACATGGAAACCAAATTATTCATAATTCTGCTACATTATTCGCTTAAGTGTCACAACGAGATTTATTTATATTTTCGTTATTATCTCCTGCGAGATTATGCACAGGGCGTCAACCATATTTTAGTCACATTCATCCAAATACAAAATGAGAATGAAAATAACAATTCGAACAGTCAGTATGATCATTTGCAGTGAAGAAGTGGAACTAATGTGTGGGTGCAATCGACTATTGGAATAGAATTATAATAATTGACTTGATCTATTCCACAATGCACACACATACAACTACTCACGGTCACCAAGTATAACCAAAATGTTACATTCAATTACAATAAATTACGTGACGAATACTCGTGTTCTTCTCATTGATCTCACTACACTGACTACGTTTCCACTAATCCCTGTGCATAACTAACTGTCACTTATGTTCCAGTGTGAACAATCTTCATTCGTGTGTGAACACAATGGCATAGATATGTCCACCATTTGGATACAGTGGGAAATATATAATGGCTTTCCCCTTCACACTGTGGCAATAATAATCTGACTATGCACACTTCTACGTTGCTCACGATATTGGTATTGTCAGTTCTGATGATGGGCGACCAGGTTGTACGGGCTTCAGGTATGTTTTCTTGTGATGTGCATTATGTTGTGAATGTAGTAGATTTATATTCACTAGGCTAACTGGGTATTATTTGAAATTTGGTAGATGCCTAATTTACTGTTCAGCCATTCTGAATGTCGGTTGATCCACTTTGTGTAGTAATGTCGTTGATGTAGGGGGGTTCAGGATTGTAGACTTCAACTTCACTCTGTTGATAACTTGCATGATAATTGTGTTTGTGAGCATGAGATGCTTCGTCAATTTCGGAGTGTCATGTTTACATTAGATGAATTCGATAGCAGGGATATGTGTGAAATATTGATATTCTTAAGAATGAAAAAGCATTGTGATTGTTTTTGGTAGATCCGTGTCTCCAATCTGTATCGTAGCTGTGACAGATGTGGTTTCTGCATTGGTTAATATCTCAAGTTGCTCAGGTGTAACCGTACATCCAATGAACCCTGTTCATTGCTTGATGTACATCGTCGTGATCTGTATCTTGTCTTGTATGTAGCCTATTTGATAACTGAATAGCTTCTCGATTGATGACAGTGTCAGTGAAGTTAGGTTCAGAATATCATGGCTCATTTTTATTCATTTGTGTTCACTGGATTAGTTCTCAATTGAATGGAATGCACACTTTAGATCAATTGTCAAGACACGAGCAAGTCAAATAATCTTTGTTAAAATTATATTAGTAAAATCTCAGCGAAGTTGAAATGACCGACTTCAAAGTTTCGTTTGAAAACTGGTATCACCTGTGACCACAATTTGACCTCAGACTTCCAAATGTTGGTCAACTTCAGTTATACACTTTGAACAGAGTGTACTTTTCATAAGATTGCGTCCGAATGAAAGTTGATGGTCGTAGATAACCGAAAATATATGTGTATAAGAATACCTTTGACTGAATGTCCATGGTCCTAGATAACTGTGTAGGAAAATATGTGTGCAAATGCAGTATACAATGACGTGTTTATGACTGTTTTGTTAAACAGTTGTAAAAAATTTGTTAGCCTCTCCATCAGAAGATGTAGACATTCAGGAATTTATACCAAGTATGAATAATTAGTGATAGATATCCATTTTAATTTATTAATCAGGATTTACCATGCCCAGCCTGTTCAAACTTTTGAGATTCACTCATGTATGTAGAGCTTCTGCTGTCAGTCAATGCGATCCAAACTATTTTCGCAGAACCTCAGACCTATCAAAGTCGATTGTGTGTCCCGTTTCTACTGAATGCAGTAAAACCGCTAATCTGTTATCTAGCTTCTTAAGGTCTGCAGAGATCTTTCAACCACCTTTAGACATCATTAATACTCTTTCAATCCTATATTTAACTAGCCGGGGTTTTTCCTATGTATACGCAGGTGCAATCATTGCGAAAAATCTAGCATGCACAATTCTGTTGGTTTTCTTCCTCCATTTTATCGTACGACTTCATTAGTGATGAACGTGAGTTGTTGGTTCCACATAAATACACTCCAATATCATGACTGCTGCAGATAAGCTACATCTTATCCTTTGTTTTCTGGCGGTAAAAATCACCGCTGTCAATAACCCAATTCTTACTTACTGACTTCTATCCATCCTTTTATTTACATTTTCAATATCACTGTATCAAGGATTTAGGATTATTACTTGATTCCATCAGAAGTTTCAAGTTCATCTAATTAGGTGTAATGGAAATAGAAGAAGTCGACTGAAATATTATAAGTGCATCTCATACATCTTGTATAGTGTCCTTCATTTTCATTGACATTTGTTTTCCTCCAAAGAGACCGACATCTCAGCTTTTGGTTGAATTTTATGAACTCAATAACAAAGTTTGTGAGGGTTTTGTGGGCTAACGGTTTGCGCCACAGAATGGTGAATGTATTAAATCTCCTGTGTCGGATTCGGACATACTCACGCCATGTTCGCAAACCTAAAAATACCTTCATTTCAGCGGATGCGTCGCGTTGTCATATATGTTATTGCAAATAGTAGTTAGAACAACAGGCTTGCTAAATGACTAGTCAGGAAATTAGTATTCAAAACTGTATGTGAATCACCGGTGATTTCAAATTCGGCGACAGCGTACCTCATAAACATGTAGAATTTCGCCAACTAATTTAGTGAAAATAAATCACTTTTTACCTGTCTTTCATGTTCCTTCATAACCATCTGATATTTTCATCTCACATCACACAAATTGCAGCGAATTACTCAAATCATATGCTTGTCATCCGTACTTAACTATTCAGCCACTTGTTCGTGGGTGGGTATTAGTAAGGTGTTTGCGAGTGAAATATGTCTGATGCGGTGTGGTTTATGTTCGTTGACTCATATTCAAATAATGATGCACGAATTGATTGCGCCAGACTCGGATGGCGTCAATTGTATGCGAAGCAGAAACTACTGATATCAGCCGGAAAGTGACAAGCAACTACTCTGGGTCGAATTGTGTTTCATTAGTCTAAATGTCACCAGATTGACACGTTCACTAACAGAATACATTCGGATATATGAATAGTGAATATTGCTGTGTTAGAACAGCATCTCAACTTTTCACAATTCAGTGCTGTCCATCACATTTCTAATGTTCAGCTCTCCACCAAAGTCACAATAATGATGATTATCACTGGTAGATCAATGTTTCAGCTCATGACTTCAGATAATCGTATGTGTTGGGTAGTGTTTACAGTGGTCTCTTTCATTCTGGAGTTCGGTATTTGAAGTAAAGGAGCTGGTACCGTTTCACTGAAGATTTTGCCTTCTCATAATCAACTAATCACAAATCAGTGGAGCTCGTCGCCTTCTCCTCAACCGTTGTGGTACATTCGTGACAGTTTGTAATTTCTACACTTCTGTCATCTGAGTGAACACTCTTCGTGTGTCAATCACACTGTTTCATCGTTGTACACATGATGGATAGTCGAATCAGGAGAATAGATCTGTTGAAATGTGTGCTCACTGATGTGCATATGTCTGCATTATTCCATTGCATGAAAGGAAACAGAGAACGAAATTTGTGAAATTTGTGTACTAATAAGTAAATAAGTAGGTTTCATTGGCATTCCTATGAATAACAGTGATCAGTAAATATTCACATGTTTATAGGAAGTTTGACAAGGTTTTCAGGACATTCCTCGGTTGCCTTGAATAAACTCTCTGCATCTCTGTCATTTCAATGTATGCTAGTTGATAACATTATTGTGCGTGAATGGATGGCGGATTTCTGCCAACTATGAATTGAACCTGATCTCTGACTACAATTCATTTGAGTCAAAATGACGTTGCCTACAAATCCAGAGGAGAAGTGGTGTTAAGGTAGTAATGTGAATGTTTTACCTCGCAATAAATTATCGAATTATTCACTCTTGACAATTTCAGGTTGACTTTCAAAGCAAACTGCACCAACCTTATTCATGAAATACAAATATCATTGTTTTTGTTTTCTTTGAAAGGAGATGAATGTTTGTGTCGGGATGGCAAATATACTCCTTATTACATTGGAAAGTGTTGTCCCACTGTTTACTGTCGACGGCGCAAATCATCAGGTCTTCAATTTTGTTGTAAGCATCGAGGTGAATTTTGTAAGGCAGATGAAGACTGCTGTGAAAATATTTGTCGACTTTCTCGATGTCAAGTGAAAAATGAAAATTGAAATATGAAATTTGTTTGTGGGATATCGAGATAATGAGAAATAAATCACTTTTGACAAATGTCTTCTTTTCACTTGAGTCAAACTGACGTCGCCTACAAATCGAGACGAGAAGTGATGTTAAGGTAGTAATGTGAATGTTTTGTCTCGCAATAATTTATCGATTAATTCATTCTTGACAATTTCACTTTCAAAGCAAACTCTGTCGTCGTTTCTCCTATAATTCCAATATCTTTGTTTTTCTTTTCTTTGAAAGGAGAAAACTGTGAGTGTAGGGATATCGATATTGACACTCCTAATTTTGAGAACTGTTGTCCGTTGTCTGAATGTCAATATCGCAAATCATCAGGTCTTCCATATTCTTGTAAACTAGAAGGCGAAATCTGTGGTGCACATGAAGACTGCTGTGGAAAAATATGTCAAAATGCTCGATGTCAGTAATGATGTATGAAATGAAAATTGAAATGTGAAATTTGTTTGTGGGTGTCGACATAATGAGAAATAAATCAATTTTCACAAATTCCTTGTTTTCTGATTACAAATTCACAGCTTCATTCGACATCTCACGAATTCAGGGTAATTGCGAATCTCACTTGATCTCCAAAATAAGCTAGCCAGTTGTGAATGTGTTAACAGAGGTTTGCTGATCAAGTGGTCTCAGTGAATAATGAATGACATGATGTAGTTGATTTCACTGGAAATTACACTGTCAATCTACACAGCGTATGATTAACATGTTCGCGGTTGAATACATTCCTTCACTGGCTTAAAATAGGTGGCATCGAGTATTTCCTGTGGGATGCATACAAACCCGTATTCAGCGACCAGTAGTCGATTCTTGTGTTGATAAATGCGATCGAAGATAAACGAAGGCAATTCTAGAATTCATAAATATATAGTGAGTGATTATTATAGTGTATTCCTGCCTACATTCCGTCTATCGAAATGATTGCGTAACTTAGGAAGGATATCTCGGATATAACTGATGGATATTTGATGCATGAAACAACCACATTCAGCCTAGATGCATCACGAATATGAGCATTTTGAGTGTGAATTAGCCTGTGCGATGAGAGATGTGCATTGTAATTTGTGGATTACCACGCAAAACTAAACCTCAGGAATAAGCATGCAAGTCGACGAGACACTAATTCGAGTAATAAAAGGCGCCTACCGATATATGACAATATAGTGGTTTCTAACTGCACCCATCAGCTTGAATGTTTATTCTGCTGATTCGCCACTGGCTCACTGTACCGTATAAATTGTATCTGTAGTCTGTTTAATTCAGAATCCAGTATTCACCAGTTAGTATACAACCCATCTCGATTTCTTCCCGCACAATAGAGGATGCATCCATTTTTTATGTGTCTTCAGAGTCCCTTATTGCTCATCTTTACTGAGCACCTGATCTCCGGAATGCAGACAAAACAGCTATTGAAGACCCTTTGAGGCTAGCTTATCAATACTTTCCGTGATGCTTCAAGTCTCTGATCAGTATAGAAGCACTCGCTCAGTTGATATTATTAGTAGTAGTCGAAACATTCTTTCCTATGCATAACTTGTAGCCTCATTCAAAGTCATTCTCATTGCAGCAAATTACTAGATTCATATTCCTACAACTAATCAACATTCATGATTAGTTGTACCGGAATAAATCCCGAAGGGAGGAAGAATAGCATTCTTCAAATTTTGAAGTCTCTCTTGATCGACACTGCCAGTTTGTTATATAACTGGTAGCTTACCATTCTGTCACCATACTTTGAGTGTACAATTAAATATTGCCGGTCAAATGTTCTTATGAAAGCGAATTCGTACACACTGAACTATTTCCCTACTGATAAGGACTGATGAATCTAACATCTATTTTCATATGTTCAGAATAATTAGTATGAAGAATGCATTGTATTAGTGTTGATAAAGTCAAACTTTTATCCAACAAATGAATACCGACATTTTTCTCAAGATGGCAGAATAAACAAAAATGACAGGTGCTGAATCTTATTATTTTTTTATTTCCTTCACGTTCCCCAGTGGAACATAGGGCTTCAAGGTAGTGGCTTGAAGTTTCTGTAGCAGTGCTTATTTTACAGGATGGGGTTGCTAGCCTCATGCCCAACCTTTCCTCTTCACCAGCGTTATTTCTGGGTTAGCCAGGTAAAGGAGTGCGTTGGCCGGGGTCGAAACTCGGACCATGTGCATGGTCGGCGTGCGTCTAACCACAATGCCACCGACGCTGAATTGATAGCTCTTAAAATGAAATACAAACTTTAGATATAAAACATATATTACAATGACATTTTTTGGATGACTTTCCAAACAAGCAGTCAAACATCTGCGCTTTGAAGACTGCCGGAACCTAAACATTCATTTTCAAATACAAATTATTTCAATCCTGAAAAACAGCATATATATATTCAAACATATATAAATAATGTTGGGTCGACTGTTACCAATGAATCCACTTTCTTCTTTTGTGGTCAATGACAGCCAAAGTTCTTTAATTACCCAGCACAAAAATTAATTTGAGTCATCATTTCTGTTCCATATTTTCAGACTACTTTTCTTTAACAGTTAGGAATATCAGCATAACACAAAATCAATCGTTTCTCATATCATTTTTTTCAACTATTATGCTGTAATTTGTGCGTCGGTGACATAGCGGTTAGGACGCTCGCCGACCATGCACATGGTCCGGGGTTCCATTCCCGGCCGGCAAACTCCATTACCTCGCTAAGCTAGCTAAAATGCTGATAAAAAGGGAAGGTTGGGCATGAGGTTAGCATCCCCATCCTGTAAAAATAAAAACTGCTACCGAAACTTCAAGCCACTAGCTTGAAGCCCTATGTTCCACTGGGAACGTGAAGGAATAAAAAAATGCTGTAATTTAGCAAAGTCTTCTTTTCGAATGATTTCAGTGTCTTCACAATAAATGCTCATCACTGTAAGTACAGTAGAATATCAAAAGAATGTCAGTAGTTTCACCGTTTACTCAGCATCACGTAAAGGCCCTTCTTCTCAGTAAACTGGACAATATTACAAAGTAGAAGTGTTCTGAGCAATCGATGGAAAGCTGTGGACAGAGGTTTAGCTTTCATAGACGTAGCAAAGCTTACCTGCATTCCGAAGGTATTGATATCCCCTCACTTTCAGAGTGAATATGATTGCTGCATGCGTTTCATATTGTTTCAGTCTTTATTTAATGTCCCTGGAAAGCAAAATGCACTGTATTCGATGTTTCTTCGGCTTTCAACCGACAGTCATACACTTCACGAAGGAAATGAAGGCAAAATTTCTTGGAGCGCTGGGTCTTGTTTCGGATGAAATGCTTTTACTTCATGTGACATGCTACTGATGAAAATTTCCTTGGATACTGTTAATAGTAGTATCAATTCAGTAACAGCAGGTATGGATAAGGATTCCAATGCCAACAACTATTAGAGTGACAAGGCAAGCGTTTGTCACTCCGAAATCGGGTACACAGAAAGGGAATAAAGATGTGAATTGTTAGTAACAATGTCAATCATCTCAGTTCAGAGAACTTTAGATTCTCGAAAAACATTAGTAACAGGCTACTGAAGACTTCCAACAACAGCTCCTCAGCCCGATCATATGCCTTACATGTTAGAATGAGCAACAAAGATGTTTGGCAATAAGCCATAGCCGGACAAATATGCGGGATGAAATGAGGATGGATTAGACATGCGGTTAGGGTTCATTCAGTTGAGAATACGCGTGAGATGCTCGTGTAAGGGATTTGAACTGTGACAAATGTTGACACAAAGGGGATTTAGAGAGACAGTGAATGAAAGCTTTTGTGAAGATTGGGAGCTAAATAAACCTTCTGGTTTCAGAAGTGAATCATATGAGAGGTCGAGTCTAACACAGGAATAGTTGGTGAATAACAAATAAAATTATTATTTTTGGTAAATCAATAGAAAACAGTGTGGTTCAATAATATTCTTTCAAAAAAATAAATAAATAAAAAATTCCTCTGAATTAAGACACTTCTAGACTTTAATCTTATAGAATCAATAGCATGTCTCCATACTTAGTCGGTGATGAGCACTTATTTAAGTAGGCCAATAAACAGAAAACTTCGACATGTATGAACTAACTCAGCTAGTTTGACATTTTGTTTCCGGTAAATTGAAATCATTCCACTTCAGAAAACGGAAGCCAATAGTGACCTCTACAGTGTTTGCTTGTTAAAACACACGAGATGATGTTCTCACATTTCTTCATTTCAAGTCATGCAAATATTCAATGGCATTCAATGGCTTCATTTTGTAATTGCCCACTCAGTGTTACAGAGAGTGATCACACTGGATGAAGACATTTCTCATTGTTCATCGCAACTAGTCACGCCATATCCATTAGTTCATCGAACAAATATAGGTTAAGTTTCAAAAGCTACATCATGCACTAACCGTGGATAAATTATTGTCGGATCATATTGGTGTAGTAACGCGCCTACAGTGTTATAATAACAGCTAACACCATCTGTTTAAGAAAAAACCCTGAAGCATCAACTGTCACTGATTATCCACATTCGAAAGTGAAATAAAATATCAATCAGAAAATATTCGGCCTTCTTTTTGAATTGTTTCTATTTTGATTAAAGTGGAATTCAATAAAACCAGATAAATTTTATTTCTTCTTCTAATGCTGGTTTCGACGTGTGTGTCATTTGTTTTATTTCAAATTACCAACTGAATAACTGGAGAAAAGTTAAGCGAACGCATAATTCTTATTCTAATGTTACTTGAATCAGAATCAATAAACTGAAGTCAGATGAGAATGAAATTCACAGTGTCTCACTGATTTAAAACTTCTTCAGTTGGATGAAAACATCATATGACTTCTATATAGTTCAACCTTGAGAGAAATTCCGTGTACATTCTAAGCTAAAAAAATAAGGTGGACATTTCTAAAAACAAGTATGAATATAAGCTCATTAGTGAAGTCGAATGTGATTATTTTCGTTAACGGATACTGACAATGAAGTACAGGATATGCATTCTATTCTTTTTGAGATTTGTCTGGTGGATGTGACTCCAAGCCTCAGCCAAAGATTTACTCACTGAAATATGCTGTTTCAAACATTAAAGCGTTACTCATCGGTGGCAGTTGAACCATAACTGAAGGTATATAAACAAATACCTCACATTCATCCATTCAAATTAAATGGCGGTTGTGAATATTGCCACATGCACATGTTATGACCATTGCTAAGTGGATTTTATTAGTTGTCTTGAAGATAACAATTACTGTTTGACTATTGTGCGCATACAGCTGTCGAAGGTGATGACGAAGATATAGGCGAGTATATTCCTAGATCAGTGATTACTCTTTTCAATTCTGAATCGCCTCCTTTCAGAGATTGTGAGGAATGACTGTGTTTTGTGTCCCGGGCTATGCAGGGCAATCACTCGTACTTGAATCTTCCTCTACATAATGTTCAAATGGCAGACTGATATATAAACGCAACTCTAGAATGATTTAAAAGGTGTCGTAGACATCAAATTCTTTAGAATGCTTTCTAATAGACACGTCAGGATTTTTACACTCATCTCAAATGTGATTCAGCGTCAATATTTCGTGCTCGACCATGCTGCAAATACAAACTTTACTTTAGTATGAGAGAGGAATTAACATCATCGATTTGAGAAACGCTCCTATGTGCGAATTACGGCATTGTGTCTCGAATCGATTCTAAACTAAGAGACCTGCATGGATGTGGCAGCGCCAGTTTAACTACGTTCAAACGTAAATGCAATCAACAGGGTAGATGGATTCTACGGACTGCAGTCACTTCACACTGGTGATTCAATGAACCCGTTTAAAACGTGGCATTTGACTCTCCTATTGCGAATGACGTCAGCACTTGAGAATCACTATCACACGCGAAATAGTATTTGAGACTGTCGACCAGTCTGTCGATATTATAATTGTGGTGCCTAATACCGTGTTGAAATGTTTCCTTCAAATTCATTAATATTGAAATTCAATCAGGCTTTTACAGTTCGCTGAGCGCAGTTATCTGAAATTCGAACACAGGTGTCAATTCTAAAATCACGAAAAGTTTGTATTCAATTTGAAGTCTTACATACGGCAATTCATGTCGATCTCACGTCGTCAACGCCCAACTGGTTATTCTCTCCTCTTCACTTTCGATCAGTGTTCTACATGTAACATGGAAACTAAATTATTCATTATTCTGTTACATTTTTAGTTTACGCGTAACAACGAGTTCTATATATTTTTGTTATTATATCCAGCGAGATTATGCACAGGGCGTCTACCCTATTTTAGTCACTTTTATCCAAATACAAAATGAGAATGAAAATAACAATTCGAACAGTGAGTATGATCATTTGCATTAAGAAGTAGAACTTATGTGTGTGTGAAAACAACTATTGGAAAAGAATTATAATAAGTGACTTAGTGTATTTCACAATGCTCACAATGCAACCACACATGGAGACCGTTTAAAATCGAAATGTTACATTCAATTACAATAAATTACGTGACGAATATTCGTGTTTTTCTCATTGATCTCACTACACTGACTACGTTTCCACTAATCCCTGTGCATGGGGTAATACTCAATTATGTTTCAGTGTGAACAGTCTTCATTCGTGTGAGAACACAATGGCATAGATATGTCCACCATTTGGATAAAGTGGGAAATATATAATGGCTTTCCCCTTTACACTATGGCAATAATTATCCGACTATGCACATTTATACTTTGCTCACGATATTGGTATTGTCAGTTCTGATGATGGACGACCAGGTTGTACGGGCTTCAGGTATGTTTTCTTGTGATGCGTTTTATTTTGTGATTATAATAGATTTGTGTTCATCAGGTCGGTTGGTTATAATTCGATATTTGGTAGATGTCATTGATGTAGAGGCTTTCACGAAGGTACACTTCAACTTCACTCTGTTGATAACTTGCATGAGAATTGTTTTTGTGAGCATGAGATGCTTCGTCAATTTTAGAGTGTCATGTTAACATTAGATGAATACGATAGCAGGGATATATTGTTATTCTTAAGAATGTGAAAGCATTGTGGTTGTTTTCGGTAGATCCGTGTCTCCATTAATTAGCATATATGTGACATAGATATGGTTTCTGCATCAGTTAATATCCACACTATGTCTTAACTGGTCTGATGCTCATGTGTAACTGTACACACAATGAACCCTGTTTATTGCTTGATGTACATGGTCGTGCTCTTTATATTGTCTGGCATGTAGCCTAGTTGATAACTGAACAGCTTCTCAATTGATGACAGTATCAGTTCAGTTGAGTTCAGAATATCATGGCTCATTATTATTCATTTGTGTTCTCTAGATTGGTTCCACATTGAATGGAATGCACACTTTAGATCAAATGTCAAGACACGAACAACTAAAATATTCTTTGTAAAAATTATATGAGTAAAATTTCAGCCAACTTGTAATGACTGTGTTCAAAGTTTCTTTCGGAAAACTGGTCCGAACGTCTTCATTGAAATCAATTGAAATTGACACAAGAGAGGTTCATGTATTAAAAGTATATCTCATGTCTTTGAAAACTTTGTCTATACTTACGTGGCTTAAAACAGACATCAACATGTATAATAAACAAAATTGTATGAGTTGTGATCAAAATTTAACCTCAGACATTCAAATGTTGGACTATTTCAGTTGTACACTTTGAACAGAGTGTACTTTTCATGACATTACTTTCGACTGATTGTTGATGATTGTTGATAACTGAATATGAAAATATATGTGCATATGCAGTATACAATGATGTGTTTATGAGTGTTTTCTTAAACAGTTGTAAAACATTTCTTAGTCTCTCCATCAGAAGATATAGACAATCAGCAATTTATATCAAGTATGAATAATTAGTGATAGATATCCATTTCAATTTATTAATCAGGATTTACCATGCATCAGCTAACATCACACCTGCACGCCTGTTCAAACTGTTGAGATTCACTCATGTATGTGGAGCTTCTGCTGTCAGTCAATGCGATCGAAAATATTTTCGCGGACCCTAAGTTTTATCAAAGTCGATTTTGTGTCCTGTTTCTAGCGAATGCAGTGCCACCGCTGACCTGTTTCTAGCTTCTTTAGGTCTGCAGAGATCTTTGAAGCCACCTTCAGACATCGTTAATGCTCTTTCACTTTTATACTTAGCTCGCTGGTAGTTTCTCCTACATACACGGCGATGCAGTCTGGGACTCACCACTGTCAATAACCCAATTATTACCAACAGATATCTCTTCATACTTTGTTTTACATTCTGTTTATCTCTCAATGGAAGATTTACGAAAATTACTTGATTTCATCTGAAGTTTCAAGTTCATCTGAATAGGTGTAATGAAAATAAAAGAAGTCGACTGAAAGAATAAAACTGCATCTAAGACATCTTGCACAGTTTCTCCGATTTTCACTGGAATGATGTTCCAACTTCCCAGCTTATGTTGGAATTAGTAAGAACTTAATATCAAATCCATGTGGACGGTTTGCGCAACGGAATGTTGGATTTCTTACATCTTGAGAATTGCGATCATGACTGTAGACTGCGTCTTCTCATAATCAACTAATCACAAATAAGTGGAGCTCCTCGCCTTCTCTCAAACCTTTGTGGTACATCCGTATCACTTTGTAATTTCCACGCTTACGCCATCTGAGTGAACACTCTTCGTGTGTCAATCACACTGTTTCATCGTTGTACACATGATGGATAGTCAATTCAGAAGGATAGATCTGTTGAAATGTATGCTCACTGATGTGCATATGTCTGCATTATTCCAAAGCATGACATGAAACAGTGAACGAAATTTGTGAAATTTGTGTACTAATAAATTAAATTCAGTTTCAATGCACGACACACTAGTCATTGAACAAAATGGAGATAATTATTGGCATTCCGATGAATAACAGTGATCAGTAGATATTCACATGTTTATAGGAAGTTTGACAAGGTTTGCAAGACATTCCACGGATGCCTTGAATAAACTCTCTGCATCTCTGTCATTTCAATGTATGCTAGTTGATAACATTATTGTGCGTAAATGGATGGCAGATTTCTGCCAACTATGAAATGAACCTGATCTCTGACTACAATTTACTAGAGTCAAACTGACGTCGCTTACAAATTGAGACGAAACGTGGCGTTAAGGTAGTAATGTGAATGTTTTATCTCACAATAATTTATCGAATTATTCATCCTTGACAATTTCATGTTAAATTTCGAAGCTTACTCTGTCATTCTTTTACATGAAATACCAATATCATTGTATTTGTTTTCTTTCAAAGGTGATTCTTGTGAGTGTTGGAATGACGATTTCGCTAGTTCCAAGTTTGAAAAGTGTTGCAGCCCTTCTCGATGTCGACGTCGAAAATCAACAGGTATTCAATTCTGTTGTCAACGAAGGCATGGACTTTGTGAGGTGAATGAAGACTGCTGTGAAAATAATTGTCGAAATTCTCATTGTGGTAACTGAAAATGAAAACTGAGATGTGAAATTTGTTTATGGGTGTCGGGATAATGAGAAATAAATCGCTTTTGACAAATTCCTTGTTTTCTGATTACAAATTCACAGATTCATTCGACATCTCACGAATTCAGGGTAATTGCCAATCTCACGTGATCTTCGAAATCAGCAAGCCAGTTGTAAATGTGTTAACAGAAATTTGCTGATCAAGTGGCCTCAGTGAATACTGACTCGATGTAGTTAATTTGACTGAAAGTTACACTGTCAATCGACACAGCGTTCGATAAACATGTTCGCGGTTGAATACATTCCCTCACTGTCCTAAAATTGGTGGCATCGAGTATTTCCTGTGGTGTGCATACGAACCCGTATTCAGCGACCAGTAGTCGATTCTTGGGTTAATAAATGCCATCGAAGATAACCGAAGGCAATTCTAGAATTCATAAATATATAGTTAGCGATTATTAAAGTGTACCTATGCCTACATTCTGTCTATCGAAGTGATTGCGTGACGTAGGAAGGGAATCTCAGGAAATACAGATGGATATTTGATGCATGAAACAACAACCACATTCAGTCTACATGCATCACGAATATGAACATTTTGAGTGTGAATTAGCCTGTGCGATGAGAGATGTGCATTGTCATTTGTGAATTACCACGCAAAACTTAACCTCAGCTTTAGGAATTACAGGAATACGCATGCATGTGTCTGTACCTGGAAATAAGAACAGTAGATGTAGAAGTCAACGAGGTACCGATAGATGACAATATAGTGGTTTCTAACTGCGACCATCAGGTTGAATGTGTATTCTGCTGATTCGCCACCGGTTCACCGTACCAGATAAATTCTATCTGTAGACTGTTACTTCAGAA
The DNA here is from genome assembly GCA_944472155.2 of Trichobilharzia szidati. NCBI lineage: Eukaryota > Metazoa > Platyhelminthes > Trematoda > Strigeidida > Schistosomatidae > Trichobilharzia > Trichobilharzia szidati. The sequence continues at coordinate 13,049,116 of OX235277.1, forward strand.
TCCAGTATTCACTGTGCAAGTTATCTAGGTAAATATGTTCTGAAGAGACATTTGCACTGACACTACCTTTCAGGGTGACAAAATGAGAAGAGCATAAGTAGGAACCGAGGCCATTAAACATTTCATAGACTCTGATTACAAAGAACATGTCCATCATTAGTTGGTGACTATTCATTTTTGACAAATGATTCCTCATTCTCGAGTGTTCATTCATCAGTTATTGAAGTCAGAGAGCTGGCGGTGTACATCAGAATAGAACTCATTCATAAGATGGCCATTCGGATAAGAAATAGCAATAAAGAAGCTTGACTACCAAACAAACAATAGCCTCACGCCACAACTAAAGATAGAATGAATTGAAGGTGGATTGGATGAATGCATGCGAGACAGCTGAATAACTTCGTCCGATCAGGCCATGAAATGGAATTACTATGGGGACGTATCGATAAGTCGGTCGTGGGTAAGACTGTCCTTTGCAGGTGCTTGTGTGAAGAGGAAATGAAAGGTGATTTTCATTATTTTGACCAGCTAAGTAAGTTTTCAAATGATGAAATAGTGATGTGCTTTTGGAACCCCCTTATGTAGTCGTAACATAACGAAAGAATAAAAAGCACAACAATGTCTTCCCAGTTTTCCACCTTGAATTTTACTTAAAAAGATGCTGAAATTGAAATATTCCTAAACAAAAACAATTTGAATTACATACCGAATTTGGTAATATGTTACGTCTTAGACTGTCAGTTATACTGAGTTATAACATAAGTAATGATATTTTATTCGTCAAACGTAGGTTATTCTCATTTCTATAAAATACTTCATTCCTAATTACCCTAGGAAGTCAAAGAACATTTTCCAAAGTCGAAATTAGCAATGTACGAACAAACCTCATCTCATTTTCGTATAACCAGATGAGTATAAGTCTCATTATTTATCAGTTTTGTCTGCCTTTTTTAATGACGCCATTACTGAATCAACCGTCGGCTTATTTGAAATCAAGTCATCTGATTACTTCAATGACCAACAGTGCTACATTGATGTGTGCACGTATATGCACTTTGTTTCAAGATCGTTTTGCCAGAGTTCACATGTTTTTAGTTTATAAAATAACGAGTGATATCTATCAGAATGTTCAGTAGCTATAAATACTTGTTTGATTAGAAAACTGGGTCACCTGAATCTACATTCGGCACAGTTCATCAAAATTTTCTCAAAATCTTTTGGTTTCAACCATCTCGATATTTCCTAGTTCGCTAAATGTACTCACGCAGATTTTCAGTCTGCGTCGGTATTCATTGAGGACGAGATGAAAATATCATAAGAGATGAGTCTATATATCAGATTGAACAGTATTGCTTCATAATATATAAAACAGACTGACGTTTGTGGATGAAGGCGAAATATTATGCATTTAATTATTCTGTGAATTCTGTAAATTGTGTTAGGATTTTGTCCAAAGTAAGGCTGTCACTTTTACTCATTTTGCTTATTTAACTATCCATTTTTCCTGTTGATATTTTTGTCTGTGGCGTTTGTGTTTGTTGAACAATGAACTTCAACTAACCAGACTGATTTTAAACGCAGAATTTATCTTTTAGTGCTGTTTAGTTGATTTTTGAATTGTCAAAGAATGTCAGGTTGATGTCAGACATCAGGAAGATTTATCAACTGATTTGACTGACATTTGAAATAACTGGCAGATTTAAACGTATTCATTCAAATGCTTTAGATATAATAGAGAAGATTTGTAGCTCAGGTGGATGATTTTTGTGTGGTTGTGTTCTCTGAGCTGGATGGTTTGGTTGCGAAGCTTTCATTGCTCTACTGAGCAACATCTTCAGCGCATACTTCGATGTGAAGTGAGCTTTCAGAATTCTCTATGAGTTTATTAGTCATCTCTTCTAGTAACCCTGAACGTGATTGGTTGTTTTCGTGTGACATTTCACCCCCTAGTTTGCTTGTCTTGGTGCTGGCTGCTTCTTTGGTCTGAATGTCGTTAGTCATTCCTTCTACTAACCTTGAAAGTGATTGGTTGTTTTTGCGTGACTTCTCACTTTCTAGTTCACTTGTTTTGGTGTTGACTGTTTCCTTGACCTGAAGTTTGACTTTGCTTTTGTGTGAATTCCTTAGTAGGGAATGGTATATTTTGTCAATCTCTATGTGTCTATTGATTGCTGATTCATTTGAATACCAAGCCTCTAGGAATTCTCTGGCATTTTTGCAGTTCCCTTTGTCTAAGATTTGAACATTGTCCCAGTCGAATTGGTGCCCGTGGTTGTCTGCATGTAGTGATATGAGGGAGTGTATGTCGTGTCTTTTGACAGCTAGTTTGTGTTCGTGAATGCGAAGACGAAGAGGCCATCCACTTTGACCAATGTAATGTTTGTCGCAGTCGTTGCAACTTATCTTGTAGATGACGTTAGTTTTGTCTTCTTTTGCCGTTGAGTCCTTTGGTTTACATAGAACTGAGTGTAGTGACTTTGTTGGTTTATGAGCGACATCGATTCCAAAAGGTTTGAATAGTCTTGCAGTGATTTCGGAGATATCTTTTATATATGGTAGGACAACTTTCTTTGTGTTTTCGCTGGTGGCCTTTGATTTGGTTGGTTGAGCTGGGGGTAGATGTCTTTTGATGAAGTTTGGTGGGTATCCATTTCTTTGGAAGACGTCCATAAGATGATTTTCTTCAATTTTCCTCAAGGCGGGAGTGCTGCAATGAGTCCTGGCTCTCTTGAACAATGTACGTATGCAGCTAATTTTGTGTGATGTTGGGTTGTTACTGTTGTAATTGAGTATTTGATTCGTGTGCGTTGGTTTTCTGTATACTTGGGTTTCTAATTTTCCTGTAGTTGTTCGTTTGATTAAGACGTCTAAAAATATGATTTTTTTTCATATTCTTCTTCTCTTGTGAATTTGATGTCGTTGAAGGTGTTGTTTATTATGTTGTGGGTATTGTCTACGTTTTCTCTTTTGATTATCACGAATGTATCATCCATGTAGCGTATCCAAATTTTCGGTTTGATCTTTGTTTTTCAGTCTTTGCATGACGGCTTCCGCAATCAATCCTGATATGGGTGATCCCATAGGTGTCCCTTGAATTCGTTCATACATTTGGCCGTTGAATTGGAAATAAGTTGTGAGGCACAAGTTTATGCATTCCATCCAACTTGAATGCTGCATTTTTGATTGTTGTATGTGTTCGTCGTTGTTGAGTAATTGTTCCATGGTTTCTTTTGCTAGTTTTAGTCCAATCGAAGTATATAATGCCGTGACGTCGAAGGATACCATTATTTCTTGGCTGTCTATTTCGATGCCTTCGATTTTCTCTAAACATTGGGTCGCAAATTGGATGGAGTGATCACATGATTTCGTCAAGTGTTTCAGTCTTCTGTATAGTTCTTTGGATAAATTGTATGTTGAGGTTCCTGGGAGTGATACGATTGGTCGTAGAGGTATATTTGGCTTGTGTATTTTCGGTCTGCCGTAGAATCGAGGTCTGACGGGTCCATTGGATTTCATTCGCGCTTGATCTTCTTTTGTAATCTGACCCGTTTTGGTGAGTTTGCTCAGGGTTCTTTGGATGCGTTGTTTAGTGTTTCGATGGGGTTTGTTGTTAGTTGTTGGTATATTGTTTGATCTTTGAGTAGTTCTTCCGCTTTTGCAGTGTATTCTTCTTTGTCCATGATTACTGTAGTCCTTCCTTTGTCACCTGGTACTATAACGATATCTTTCCTGTTTTTCAGTCTTTCGAGGGCTTTTTGTTCTTGTGAGTTGAGTTGTGTGTGTCGTCTTCTTTGTTTATCTATAGGCACTATTGTTTGACGTATCTCTTCTTGTGTTTCTTCACTTAATTTTGATGATTTCGGTGTTGATTCAAGAGCAGCGAAGAAGTCTGTTTTCGAGGCGTCTTCAGTGTTGTAGTTTATTCCTTTTTGAAGTAGTTGTTGTTCCATTTTTGACAGCGGCTGTTTTGATAAATTGACTACGCAATCAATTGGTGTATTGTTCGGCTGTTGTTTTTTGATTTTGGTTAGCTTGGTTCTGAGAACTTTTCGTCTACGTTCAAGGTTAGCAGAAGGAATGACTAACGACATTCAGACCAAAGAAGCAGCCAGCACCAAGACAAGCAAACTAGGGGGTGAAATGTCACACGAAAACAACCAATCACGTTCAGGGTTACTAGAAGAGATGACTAATAAACTCATAGAGAATTCTGAAAGCTCACTTCACATCGAAGTATGCGCTGAAGATGTTGCTCAGTAGAGCAATGAAAGCTTCGCAACCAAACCATCCAGCTCAGAGGACACAACCACACCAAAATCATTCAACTGCTCACACTATGGTTCCAGCGTGAATCAGACAAATGTGAATGCAAATCTATAGTTTGGAAGTCACTTGTGCTTAGCAAATGTGCATCACACTTTTGAAATGAGCTTTTCCCATTTTCATAGAGATAAATATCGTGTGATCACAAAATGTAAGCATCACAGCTTTTCTGTAATGGCGTGATTCACTTTGTTTGATATATGCATCAGTGTGAAAGGTCGAGTGGTTAACAGAGGTGCCTCTCAGCCTTTTCAATGTGGGGTTGTTGTATGTGATGTAAAAACACAGTTTTTTGTTCAGCGAAGTAATTTTTTTTCAACGACTTCATTTTCAATCTGTAAAGTCCTATTTATATCACAGAAAAGGTTATTAAGTGGCACTTAATAATTGCTCAGTCAATATACATATATGTGATAAGAATAACGATAATTAGAATGTTATAAGGGGTAAAGTTGAAGTGGATAAATTACAAAATTATTAAAGATTATTTTATAAGCGAATTAAAATCAAAAATGTCTTAAAAATGTCAGGTGTTGTCTAAAAATGCTAAAAAATTAAGAGTACGATTACGATAAGAATGAAGATGTGAAGTGAAGTGGAAAAAATTCAAGTGGTAAAATAAAATAAAGTAAAAACTAGAAAGAACATTACTTTGCCCAAGGTAAAAAAAAGGGTTTTGACAAAACGTTTTTGAACACACAATTTAGGTTTCTGTTCATGTATAGCTAAAGCTTCGGCTATGCATTGGTGAAGAAAACGTAAACTTTTGGATCGATTCGATTATGCCATGTAGATAACTTTGAAAGATGAATCACGTGGCATTTAAACCTACAAACTCACTCAGGGACAAGCTCTGTAGGGTAAAGGACCCAGTGGACCCAAATAGACAAAATAATATAATTTACAAAATACCCTGCAATGACTGTGAGGTCAACTACATAGGTCAAACTAGTAGGTCAGCGGTAGTCAGATTGTCAGAACATAGGAATTTAGCTAAGGTAAGAATGGTTGACCCAGAGAAGATAAGTAATTTAGAAAAAAGCTCGGCAATTGCAATGCATGCATTAACACACAACCACACAATAGGGTGGGAGAGGGTTAAAATTTTAAAAAGTAATCTAGGTAGGTGGAGAGAGAGGTTGATTACTGAATCTTTGTTCATCGAATCTACACCCAACACATGCAATAGGAATGAATCATCACTCATACCTGAAATATGGAAAATAATACTACCAATCAAATCAAGTGAAAATCAAGTGAAAAACAATGGAACTATATAAATGAATTTAGGAAGTCGTGTGATTACCTTGATATGATTATGAGCAATAAATTGTGCTCGAAACGTCATCAGTAAATATTACTGTATAACTTTGTGAGACTCTATCAAAATAAAAATTTACCCATAATGGAATTACACTCTACCACAGTGCCCAAGTTTTATTCTTATATCAATGAATCACGTGGGGCTAAATGACCTGACTGTAACAGGTGATCACAGATAGACCACTTCATAGTTCTACGTTCGCCTTTCATTAACCAGACTGGATAGTGTTCAGCTACACGTTTTCGGAAATTACGCTTACAACGTCCAATATAAACAGCTCCACAAGAGCAGGTAAAAGAGTAAATACACATGGATGTGGACAAAAGCGGTAATCTATCCTTGACGCATTGTCAAATCATAATTCGGCTGGTAAAAACTAGTTGCAAGTCAGCTGCAGGAAAAGTGGGTTTAACACATTTAGGTAAACGATTTTTAATCGATTCCGAAATGGTGTCACCTTTGAATGCCAGACTCATAAACAGTTTCTTCTTTGGCACTGTAATTTGTCTAAGGACGAATTCTTTCTTGATGTTACGTTCGATAAACCTTGTAGTAGTTTAAACCTTGTGTAGATAAAATCGTCATTTCTAAACGCTTTTATCTCACCTGAGTTGATATTCATCCAGGCATCTACACCTTGTTCCCTCGGGATTCACTTTCTTACATGACTTAACCATGAATAATACAGAGTAAAGCTTTTTTCCGCGTCGGTGGCATAGTGGTTAGGACGCACTCCTTTACCTCGCTAAGCCAGAAATCATGCTGGTGAATAGGGAAGGTTGGGCATGAGGCTAGAAACCCCATCCTGTAAAATAAGCACTGCTACATAAACTTCAAGTCACTAGCCTGAAGCCCTATGTTCCACTGGGGAACGTGAAAGAAATAATAAAAAAGCTTTTTTCCACTTAAATCTAAATTAAAGAGAATGACAGGGATGAATGATATACAAATTTCTACAGCAATTTTCTGCTTTAGGAAGCTGAAATGTGCTTTTATCATTTCCTGCAAGTAGCAGTTATCAATCAAACTTTTCGTTATTCATTTTTTTATATATCAATGGACTTTTACGGATTATATCAGACTTACATTAATCTGTATAACACCTTTTAAGCACAGGTGCAAATGATGCCTGTAGTTATAATTTTCAAGATTTTAAATGACGAATTATTTCTTTGAGGCTTTCATGTGTAATCACTTTTTTAGTTGTTAAGTGGACTCATATATGCATATTTGAATAGGTGTATATTTATACATTTGTAGTGATATGAGTCGTGAAGTTGACACAATAGAGTAGTTTATTTGATTGAACACACAATGATTCAGTGAAATTGTTCTATTCCTAAGTTCTTCACACACACACACGTATACTCAGTAATATAGGGCAACCAATTCTCTTTCCCGTTCAAAAATGAGAACGGTGAGTTAGCTGTGCTAGATGGTGTCTTAAAACGATTGCAGGTCGCCTTGTCAGATACCAGCATCTATGGGAAAATGACATATTGTAAGAATCAACTCAAGTTCATTCATCCCAACCAGAATGGATAAAGATAGGCTAACTTAAATGTTTAAATAAAACCTCGAACCCTACTTTCCCCCCACAAATGCAATATAATGCAGTGACAGCAGTTTAAAAAGGATTAATTTAGTTTCAAATCTAGACAGAACAGTAATCTAAGGAAAGAGCATGACAATCCCCATGTAAATTTCTTAGTGTGGTGAGAATTGAGGTGTTATTTAAACCAACCGTTTCATTTCCAACAGGCTGAAAACGTTCACAAACATCGCCTCATACTGGAAATCGGATAAATGGAAAGGTTGAGCAAGCAAACTGGAGATGTATTGAATGCACGCTGAGTAGACTATTGGCGGTTATCGCACATCAGACCCTCCAATGAAACTTGATTAAGCAACTACAAGTTTGACGTATTTACAAGGAGGAGATAGACCATGGGAAGAGGAAGAGAAAGCGCATTAGTAATCGTGGAGTCGGCTTGTAAAGAACGAAGAGAACAAAGTTATGTGGCGGCGTACAACCAAAGCCATATTTTTTACTTGAAACCTAATGAAGTATAATATGTGTAATAACAATAATACTGTTCCGTTAATTGGTTCACTGTTCACTGGAAATGTGTGCATAACTTGATGTTTGTCTTTAAAATATTCATCATTTTTTTAACTGTGCTGTGAATACCACATGGTTTTGTACAAACGAAAACAGCAAAGAGAATTCAGACTTCAGACGGATATCTAAGCTTCACAGTTGTCAAAGATAACAGTGTGTTGAATATGATGCGTGCTCTGTGTGTTCACAATCTTAAATCATAGAATCCCAATATTACTCAGTGTCCATGTAGTGTTGAATAGTGCAAATAATGTGTATAAACTAAGGATTTACCTGTAGGTATTTGCGATAATTAGTTACACAACTCTAAGAAATGAATCAGAAATGCAAATAATAAGCACAAAGTAAACAGTGACACAACACAATCCACTCATTACCAATTGAGAGTGCAGCGATGAGCGAGATATAGACATGCTACTCGAACACACGCATTACACCATACATTACAATGAGAATCTGATCAAAACCTTTTCTCACAAACTCGAAGATAACGAAGCATTTCGGAGTGATGGGATTTATTATTTCACAGCTTGGATTTCTTATCATATTTCTCACAATTCTATTGAATGAAGTCAATGGTACGTTTAAGAGAGTATTGATAATAGTATTGACAGTGTAATATGGTTATAGTCTGGAAAAGGTATTCTGATTGTCATCGCTAACTCGTAATGTGGTCACAACAAATCAGGCGCGAGGTGTATCAGCTGAATGTAGGATAAGGTATCATATTAGGTGGAAAGCAACAACTTAAAATAGACGTACATGTTATGTTACTTTTTTTGCTCATGTAACATCATATATGTGGCTGATATGGCTACCAGCAATTAACATATGATTTCAGACGTGAACTTTTCCTTACAAAATATGAATAAATATTGGTGCAAAGTAGGATGGGTTCAGGTTATTCTTCATCAACACTTTAATTTGTTTTTCAGAGAACATTAAAGTTACCTTCTCATATCTGAGCTTACTGATAGCATACAAATGTGGTGTAGTTAATTTTAACTTAGATCTAGTCGTCGGTCAACATAAGTTATGGAAACACTGTAAACCAAGGAGATCCATTGATGATATCTTACATTCTGCTAGGGAATAGCTGACACGTGCATAAGAAAGTTTCCAGTTTACTCAGTTTCCTACTGTATAGTTTAGTCTATCGACACCACAAATTCCACTACCTAACATATGCGAGCTTTATTATATGATTTGATATGGATTCATGATAGGAAAGTTTGTTAAACTGAACTTTGATGGTTATTGTGATTTCGCAATGAAGTTTCTCAGATAGCCATTCTGTAGGTAACCTGAATGATGGGTGTCTGATGAAGTCAAAATAATGAGGTAATTGCAACGCCAAACATGTACTTTAATATTCTCTACATGCTCAGAGGTATCAAGCGATTAATTCACTCATACTTTAGTGTATTTCCTCCATAATTACTTAGGTCAAGTGGCTGGTAAGTGAACGTTTTTGAAAAAAATTATGCATCAGTAATTTATCAAATACATTGATGGCAGTTGACAAAACACCCACTTGTATAAAGCTATGAAGTATTTATACACTTCAACAGTACTCACTTATTCTGCAGTCAGATCATGTGAATGTTTCTCCGATAACATAACACCTCATTGTATCATCCTTGATAATGTTTATAATAAGTGCCTGACGTTAAGACATAGAACACACAGTTTTGATATATCCCAGTTGATCAGTTCATTCTCTCGTCGTTACATACATGAATGTAGTGAAAAATTCAACTCCTGGTGCAATCAGATCAAATATCACACTAGTGAATTTATTTCACCGTTGATTACATTCAAAACTACCAATTTGGATAATGTCTTGACGTCAGTTGATAAAATCATACTGGCAGTACGGATGCTGAGTAATATTTATTTAGTGTTTAGAGTCAGCCGGATAGTTGTCCAGAGTGCAGATTACGTGCCTACTTCTATTCGTCAGCAATAGGAATGCGCAACCTCCATGGGACTGATATCCCTTTAAGAGCTGTGAGTATGCCGCACCTATGGTAACACTATGAATGGTCCATCACAAAATATTAGAGTGGATATAAACGCATGATAATTTTGAATCAGGAAACAAGTGTTTACATAACAGCAGCCTTATATGAGCGGTTCCATTCTGTTAACGGAAACGCCAATTTTATAATGTTAAGGATAATGATGGAACAAACTGTAGCTTGATAGATAACAACATCACAAGGATCACACAAGGTGATGAAACACGCTAAAGGTGGACAGGATATTGATTACACCGATTCCGAATACATGAAAAATTGTGCTTGAATACAAGAGGGAATCAAGCCATCTAAAGGAAGTTAGTATGTCGAGTGGATACATTCATACGATTTTGAGAAAAAAATTGTCATCCAGTTAATAAAACCTCAGGTCATTCTCTATCAAAGAGTTACATAGTGTTAGAGGGATCATAATATGCAATGAGCAGTATGTGATTAGTTCATCATTTCACTTAGTGCTGTGCTTCTTCATATTCAACACTTCATCCCAAAACGTCTTTATTCTATCTACAGTTGTCTTCGATTTGAAGTAAGTACAATAACAGTTACATTTAAAATGTTTTTTTTTCACGAAATAGTTATCAATATTTCAAAATATATATCGTTAATATCAAAGAACAATAGGTAATTTACATATTCCTCATATTATGAACACATTGTTGTGAGTAACTAGAAAAGATTTCACAATTCTGTTCTTTATTTCACTTGCTGAAAGTAAATTTTGACTGCTTGTTCGATGCAGATTTCATCTGAACCTGTGGAAAATGAATTCAAGATACTTAAACGGAGTGATAGGATGTAGTGTACAAACCTATTTGTACAGATTCCTCTGTCAGTAATAAGGAAATGCCTGTCATTGGGACTTTTTTACGCTACGGATCCCAAAGATGCCTGCCGTAAATAAAATACTCCGAGATTTTGTTTTAGGAATTCAGTTGACTACTTAGTGATGTCTTGGTGAATAATGAATTCTTTTCGAATAGATTGTGTGAGGTAGTTGTTGCAGCTGTGTTAAATATTTCTGTATCTGTTCCATAAAGGTGACATTCACTTCTACAGGAAATATGCAAAGGGCATAACCTCAAGGACATTTCTCAATTTAGTCTTTAAGCTGCACTCACTCTGAATTCTAAGATCCATGAAAAGGTTTCACAAAGCAATCTATCTCAAATATGCTAAGATTTCGTGGAGTCGATAGAACACTGTGGTTTTGAATTTTAGACAGTGTAAATATTTTACTAATCTTATATGCTGAATTTCTGAATTAGCACTGAAAATAAGTTGATGCTTTTCCTACAACTCTCTTGTCGTAGCTGACTGAATTCACTCCAGACACACCGAAATAACTGTCGGAATTCGAAGCGAAACGGTAGGATGCTTATAAGCTAAACTTTTGAATTTGCTTAGCGTTCATGAGCAACGCATACGTGAAACCCTTTGAAACGTCACATTTTCCCTATGATTCAAAACTGCACTGTTTCAATTGCAAGTCAGCGGTGACTCCAATAAGATTCGCGGATTAAAACTTGCTTTCTGTAGACCTGATTTGTATACATTACATGGTTACGTGAAGGTAACTGATGCAATTGAGAGGTCCTCAAATTAGCTATCAACAATTATCAATATTGTAAGTGGTGTAGTAAAGACGCCACATGCCACAGCTTCATTTTGTTTATTACTATATTTTATGCACACTAGTGGAAACAACTCACAGGAAATTCGTCTACTGACATTTTTTTTTTCAAAATTCTACTATGAATATCTTCAAAACTGGAGAATATGTGTAGGTTTGTCCTTAGACGATGTAGCTGTCCACATTCAAATTTGTTGAACATAACTCAGTGATGAGGCGTCCAGTTGATTTTCCAGTTCATATGACAAATCGCTTTTGACCGCTTACCCTTAAATTGAACATAAAGTTAAATTGAACGAGCATTTCAATTGCCAGTGAGTCACTTCTACAAATGATAATGATGGAGGTGAGATTAAGATGCAGCAATCAACCGACTTCTTACTGGAAAGCATGACACACCATTTACCATTTTTTGTACATCAGCTTGCAATTTCTAAACAAAAAACCATTCGACCCCTAGAATGTTTATTATTGACATTTGGTGAGTTTATTCGAATATTCATACGTTTTACTGCATTTTGGTATACGTTTTAGTTATGGTACTACAGATGACCAAAAACCTTGAAAAACATATCTGAAGTGAAATCATACATTATTCAACCGCAACTGAGTGAAATAGTTAATTCACTTCACCAGTGCTACACCAAAATCTCCAGTCTCTTTGGACATATCCGCTGTCCTAGTACAATCTGACAAGCGTTCACTTCAAAAAATCATTCTGAGAAATACCAAGTGTCACCTACTCGAAACGTACTAGAATCCTTCGAACCTATACCAGCCGAATACACCTCTTAAATCTTTCGAATTTTCAGTTCGGATTCCAACAGCCTGAGTGTGTGATTTCATGACAAATAATTTGAATAATGTCATACGGATACTTAGAAGTTAAAAATCTGAAATCAGAATAGGTTAAGACGTTACCTGCTTGTTTTATTATCTATCCCAAAACACCGCAACATTTTGACGAGAATTTATTCAGGATAATCCATAGTCTTAAGTGTTTCAGGGAGGATGAATGTGAAACTCCTACTTGAAAATATTTCTACAATGTCTAATTCAACTTCTCATTTGACTGTGAGTATGTAACATCTAAGTTGAGAAACGTCCTGATAACTAAAAAGTATTGTTGAGGGATTCATATTCATATGAATGCATTTGGCGTCCGAAAAGCTGTCACTTATAAGGTGAGGCTTATTAACACATTAAAGTCGTATAATTTAGTGAAGTATAACTTAAGATTTTTATAATTATTCTGATTGGACACTAGTAACTAGTGTGATGTGTCTAGTCCTTTCTTTGGTGCAGACTGAATTCTATCAGTCAGGTTTGTAATGTGACCACCATTCTAGGTAGCTCGCCATCACGGTGCACATTGATTTGATGATATTAGATAGTTGGAGGGAATCGGCCAAAGGAAGCCTTGGACCTATGTTTCGTTCTAGTAGGCACTCTTCAGCAAGGCGTATCAGCAACCTTGAAGGAACTCATGTCCCTTCTGAGATTCAAACCCGCGTCAACCAGTGCCACCTTCAGTCAGAGACGTGACGTGATTTCCTTCAAGGTTGCAGATACGCCTTGCTGATGAGTGCCAACTAGCACGAAACCTAGGTCCAAGGCTTCCTCCGGATTGCCCCCAACCATCTAATATATAATCATTCATTTGAGTATCGTTTTCAGTTATCTAAGAATAACTTCGATTGATTTGATGTACGTTTTTGATTTCATTACTAACCCATACCAATGCAGTAACTATACATTTGAAGCTAATATGCAAACTTTACAGTGAAACCAATTCGATTTTCCCGACTTATCACTGTAAAATCAATGTCTATTGGAAAACATTTGGAAACAGAGAGGATTTTGAATACTTAAGAATATTTATTCGTTCTTTAATAATTACAAATAACTGATGACATAATTTAGAATTGAATTTCACTGCTTTCCCAAACATTTTTTTGCAGGAAAGCCTTTTGTTACCGACTAGCTGAAACATTGGGCTGCTTTTTAGATGCGTTACCACCGGAGCTTGGAGGAAAACGTTCCACTTGTATAAGTAAAATGAGTGAGAAAATGAAGTAAACATTTTCATTGTAGGTTTACAGCAGCAGCAGCAGGATCACAGCAATGAATCAGGAATGAGCTCACCATGGACCTCGATTGGGAGAATAATTAATGACAAATGATAGAGACATGATGAAATTGAAATATGAAATACAATTTTTTCGAATCATACATATAACGTATTTTGTAATTCCAGTGCATCGCCTTTTTTAGCTGAAAATTGTACACATGTTAAACAAAACCCTTTCAATCTTTATGCAACATATAATTTCACCCAAATATTTGAAATCGATGTCTAGGAGTTAAGCAATTCAGTATGAATAATGTTTATTCTAATACAGCTAAAACAGCATCACTTTGTTAACAAACCATCTTAAATAATCTTTCAGTTTACATGGAGTAAACAATTTGGAAAATAAACATTTCAGGAGATGGGGAGACTATTTTGTAACAATATTTACAGATGCGAATTGTAAAAGGAAGGTTAACTTATTTGTCAGTGATCTCAAGTGGTTCAATATTTTACTCATTATTGAAGATCGAAATAGTTCTTCATTAGTCACTGACAAATATATTCACATTGTCAAGGTTAGGCAATCTATTCACTCCTCAGCGACATAGCTTTCATAAAAACAATCATCTTTATTTTCGTGACATTTGAATAGTGGAGAGAAATACTTAAATCCAATGCCACACCATTCTATCAATTGTGACATTTGTTCTCTGATTACTTAAGGCTTTGAAGTAGACTAGACACAACCTTAAGGATTCTGCAGTTATTAGTAAAACCCTGAGATTCCTGAAATTCCTGAGGACAACTTTCACCTTCTGTCCTTCAGATAAACATCTCTTGTCTTTAGGCCAACTAGAGTTCTTTGTAGACTTGGAAAACGAAGGAATAACTCATTTTTGAACATACTGTGAAAACACAAATGGTCTCTAAATATAATTAGGAGCCAAAGCTGCCGAAACGCATGCTCATCAAAAGTCTCCACAACCAGCTTGAACAGTGGGGAAGTAATGAAAGACGGAGACATAGTTAGGGCATCCATTTTATTCTTTATTTTTGGTACAAGTATGGAAGTTTCAGTATTTGATATCGTTAGCCCAAATTTCGCAGGCCGACCATCAATATCAGGTATCACATGACATTAGGGAATTGACTTGTAAGAGAAAAGTAATAAGTGAAACAATCTCCGGGAAAAAAGCCACTAAATTTTCGCTCAGAATACAAGACTTCAATGTCGAAGACAACATTTTTACGCGCAGTTTAACTGGCCTACAGGCAAGTTCAGCTTGCCTAGCATCCAACGCCAACCTGAAAAAGATGCAGGAAGGCTATCTCTAACCTGAAAAAGACAAAAAAGTGTAACCTAAAGGAGTGGCTGCAGAGCTTTAATAGCATTCTTCATCCTCTGGGTTAGTTAAATTACTAGGAAATTCTCGGAAATCAGAAATAGTTTCGTCGGAATGGTTAATATGATTGATTATCCCCATTTATAAGATGTGATATAAGTCATCGTGTGATACGGTTGAGTTCTGAGGTCTTCGAATTTCTAGGTTTACTGGTTATGCGTAGAGTAAGCTGTTATTTTGAGAAATAAACTCAAGTTTTAAGCCAAGACTGTAGCAAGGTTTGTGCGTAAAGACAGTATCAATAAAACATATGGCACAAATTAAAAAGTCTATGCCAAAGCATACAGCTTTGCAAGAGCTTAAGTAGAGTCACCATATGAAGTGATGACCGTCCACACTTTTGTTTGCTTTCATCTGCTGTGTACTAGTGGAATTGACCCAATTAACATCAGAGACATAGCGATTCACTTGTAAAAGACGGCGATAAAACACAGATTTATGCAAACTTTGAGCAAATACCTTTAGATGGTTGACGTGCAATTCTCTCCAACCAAATACAAGATGATTGTGCAGTACTGAATTCTAACTTAAAGATAGGGAGTGAAGAGATCAAGTAATTGACCACTTTAATTATCTGGAAAGTTTACTCATCCTAAATGGATTGATTGATAACCGAATCTCAACATGGATACAAAATGGTTCTAAGACATTTGCCAACTTACGTCGTTTCTGGCGTAGATGTGATATCTGTCTGGCTGTTGATCAAAGGCCATGTGTACTGCGCATTAGTCCGTTCTGCCTCCTTTATGGCTGTGAGACAAATCAATTGAAATTGGAAGATATGGAAAGGCCAGCTTTGTTTTACTACAGATCTTCGCGTTCTCTCTCTCTTGTTAAGTAGTATACTATTTTGAGTAATATTGAGTTAACACTCAGAGTGTTATGTGAGTGGAGTAAGTTGGTCAATTAAGTTGTAAACCTATGTTGATTGAGATGTCTGTGCAACGTGTAGTACATGCCGACTTACCGCCTTACTCGCCTAGAAATGGTGGCTGCTAAATAATTAGGTTAGCAAAGGGTTGTACGTGGTCAATCTAAAACCCTCACCGTTCTCCGGAACCTAGGAGAGTACTGGGGATGTGGATCATGGTCGTTGTGATTGACGAAGATGCATGTATCTTTTGCAATCGTACACGACTTTTTAAATTCTCAATATGCTGTAAGCAATGATTATTTCTCCTGTAAATTACTGCTTGTCGTAGTTGATTTGAGCTTCTTTTTTGTTTCTTTCTCTGCCTTTGTGTGGCAGGTGTAGTGTGGTGACTTAAACTCTTTCACTGCTGTGCAAAATTCTGCGCAGGAATTCAGTCAGTCTTGAAACTTTCAGCATTCGTCTCCAACCTTGGTGATTTGAAAGTAAGTTAACCTGACTATCTCCCTTATTCAACAGACGGCAAGTCAAATTTAGTATGTGACAGCTGATGACTTTACCTAGTGGCCCAGAGTGAAGTAAATGGAACGGAATATCAACTTAGAGATCTCTTGGGTAAATGTCGAGTAATTAAGGTGATTAGACGAATACCGCCTATCTACAGTATACTCCTTTACAAATGCATACATTCTCACGTAGTCATTTTCAGTATTCTTATGAACTCTGATCTGGCTTAATTGCAAAACTTTCATATTCCTCCAACACGTCTTCAGTTCACGGAACACAACAACACCAACCAAATCCACCTGGATTAAAAATCTTCTCCATCACTCGGTAGTTATATCACTTTAAACAGTTAAACAGATAGAATCTTTGAGATATTTGAAAGCGCATAACTTACAATTTTATTCCTGAGTCATATAGACGCTAAAATAAAAGCACTACTTTTGAATTAAGCTGAATGACATTCAGTTAACAAGCGTTTAGCAAATAATTCTTACCAGCAAGCAAAACAGACTGTAAAGGGTAACACAAAAGACTAAAAATATAAACAAGCGATAGGCAAACAAAAGAAAACTTTTAAAAAGGAGGAATTCATTCACATACAACAGCGTGTTCTGTAAAACCTGAACCCATATACAAAAATTGTGCGAAGATTGCATCAGTTATAATGGAATAATTTAATTTGCATTCGACAATTAGTAATTGCCAGAAATGGAATTGTCTCCACCACTGACTGTTATTTTAACATTATGTTCGGCTTAGCAATACTGATGACACCTATTTGTCAAATCATTAGCTTCTCTCTGGTGAAGTCATGCTGCTCCATTAGTCCTACCCTATGATAGCAGTAATAATAAAAACAGTTCTTTGAAATCTGAACATTGTTGTTTGACATCAAGTGGACCAATCATGTATAATAGGAGTAACATTATACCAATCGCAGATATAGAATGAAGGATTTCATCACGAGCTGTCATCAGCTGAAGAGCTATTGCAACACCTAGGAGTACTGGACACCTATTTCTTCCTAGTTTGGGACTCTTCATCAGTACGCGCCTACCGGGGTTAGAACCCAGGATCAGTGGATCGCGGCTCAGTGGCTTAATGGTCTACGAGCTCGCCTTGTTATTTGGAAGCTCCTGGGTTTAAACCCCAGTGTGTGCGTACTGATGAAGAGTCCCAAACTAGGACGAAATAGGTGTCCAGTACTCCCAGGTTTTCCAGCAGTTCTCTAACTGATGTCAGCTCATGATGAAATCCTCTGTCCAATCAAACAAAATCTCTTCAAAACCAATACGTGAAAAACACAGGTATGTTCAAAAACTGTAGTATGAAAAAAGGGGAGCCAAAAATGCATGAAGAGGGTAAGAAGTGTGAATAAATTCATAGGACTGGGAGATATAAATTGTGCGTTAAACGGCATGCATTTGTTACTACTGTGTCACTGTTCTATATTTTATTTATTTATTTAATATGGAATGAATCAATTAGCATTATCTTCTACAGTTAGGTGCTCTCCGATGTATCGTATGTGATAGTCCGTTTCAACATGATTGCTGCACCGCCTGAGGAATTCTTTACTTCATTTACAGCAACTGGATGATGGAGTTGTGCTAGATGAGGTTATTACCAAGGTGCGACTTTATCAAGAAAATTGAGAAAGCTGGTGAACTGTTGCTTAATGAACAGTTTATACCAACAAGTGAACCTTCAACCACAAAGTGCTGGAGTCGCATTAGTAGCTGATAAAATACCGGAAGGAAACTTAATTTACCCGACTATCTTTAAATTAAATCGCTCACTCTCTCAAGGTATTTAAAAGCTGATTGATAGGGGAAAACATAGATCTGTGGAAGACGGTCATCCAGGGTCAAACAACAGAGACGGCTCTAAATATTTGACTACCTAGGTCTTTGTAGTAGTCTCCCAGTATCGTTGCTAAAACCGTATGAGCACTGTATAACTTCCAGGCAGAATATCAACTGCTGAACCTATAAATCTCGATTATTTCGATGGATGAAACAGTCCAATCACAAGAAGAGGAAGTAGCGGTAAGCGCAACTTCACTCAGTTGGTGACTGTCAGCAGTATCATGTCAATTGTACACTGGAAATTATTGTTACAGTACTGTTCCCTTCTTAGACGTTGAAAAATAGCAGTGAATATTTTGTTCGAAATCAATTCGTAGCACTTAATTTACTGGGAATAAAATTCGAATAATCAATGGTAATTCTAGTAATTTATTTGGAATATAGGGGAAAAATGTAGCTCTCCTTAATTGTGTGGTGAGCCATATCCTCATCTATCTAAGTTAGTCTGTAGAAATGAAGTCAACTTCATAAAATAAAATTAACACTAAATAATCACATACAAATTCATATATCAGGTTTGGAACACTCCAATGCATATACGCGTATCAGAATTCCTTATGCTGAAAATCGCATAGATACCAGAGGGAGAGATTTCCAGGACTGCCATGACATTTTATAACATACACATAAAAAAGCCAGTGGTGCATTATTGCCTTTAGTTCCTGATGTAACACTGATAGACTCATTGGTAAATATGTTTAATTCCGTACATAAAGCGGAAGACATTCTGACATTTTGAAATCCACAAGATTCAAGGAGCAGTCAACAACTTTTGTGTCATTGTGGTCCTAAACAAATGTGAAAAGAATGAACAACTGATAAGGAAGACTAAAACGAAGACGAACTGGGATGCAGCTACTCAGTGTGCGGAGTTAACCTTTGACGTGATGATCAGTCACTTACAGCTATCAACTCATTGTATCACAATATTGTACGTCGGTATATCATAAAATGGCGTCGAAACAAATTGAGAGATTAATTTCAATTTGGTGAGAAGTTAAACTAAACTCATCCAATAATTTTATCATTACCTTCGACGTCAGCAGACAGATCTCTTTAATTAGTTGCCTATTCAATCTGTAAAGGTAATTCGGTGTTAAGCGTACAACTTTGATTCCGAACAATGGCCACACGTCAATGTCAGGTTAACATCAACAGAAAATAATGGTTGATAACCATATGAAATCGATAAAGTTGACAACTAGCTGGTTGCGTGATTAATAGTTTTTTGAGATGAGCAGTTAGAATTGAAATTTAGTCACAAAATAAACTATTGGCAACAAACCAAAAAAAATTGATAATGACCCCACGTTAAAAAAGAGAGTTGGTAAAATGCTTCCAAACATAAAGTTCAGGCTTCTCTTTATGCATGTTGCATGAAGATGTATGCTAAGTATTTTTGACCAGTTCAATCTTCCTGTATGTGTGTAGCCCTGGATGAAGTTTACTAATGCAACATGACCAGAAGTAATTAAATGTGACACACTTGATCTGTTGACAATTCTACGTTCTATTTCAGATAATCATGCCGGCAGGTGTCCATGACAGCATGTAGACAAAGTCCTTCTGAATCCACAACAGCAAGTGTACTAGTATACAAACAATGATTCTGTTGGCAGTAGGATCTTGTTTTTGACGTCCGAGTCAACGAGAGCTTGAATCCTGCCGAAGAGACTTAAAATACGTCAAAACAACTGTGTATAGGTTTTCGATTTTTCAGTAGTTCTCTAATTCTGGCAGGTGTACTGCCCAGCAGTCCGCTCAATCCTCCTTTATGGCTGTGAGACCTGGCCATTGAGGGTGGAACACACGAAAAGCCTGGCGAGCTGTTTTGGATCATAAGCGTCTGCGTTCTATCTCCCATATGAAATGATATTATATAGTGAGCAATATTTAGGTTAGGCGTCGTGTGCTAGGTAAACAGCGGAAACCGATCGACGAAGCTGTGGATTTACATAGATTGAGATGGTCAGAACATGTGTTGGGTATGCCTGGCCATTGCCTTCCTCAACGGGAAATGTCAGCTGAAATAAGGTCAGGCTGGAATAAAGCCAGTGGCAGTCAAACGAAAACATGCCTTCATCAGTCAATAAAACCCACAACTGTTAGTTTAAGCCACACAGGGAAGTGTTAAGTACCTGACTGGTTGAAGTTCTTGGGATGGTAAGAACCAGTGAGCGGAGGCGATTGATGATATGGCTGGATCAAAATCATTTTCAATGACTGGTGCAGATGCATCCACTCCTTGTGACTTATAATGTCCAATAAAACCATACTGTTCTTCGATATTTCTACTCTTTTCGTCTCATATCTCTGTTTACTGCCTCCATTTATCGTAAACGCCAGTGGCTGGAGACAATTATCGGTGATATGGCTCAAAATCGTTCTCAATGGCCAGAGAAGATGCATTCACATCTCTTGACTTATAATACCCAATGAAACTATATTGTTCTTCGATATTACTAATCCTTTTGCAACTTTCAAATCATTAACTAAACTATGAAATGTAATGATGCATATTATCGCATGTGTTATTTGTTAAATTATTTATTTATTATTCACTATGACCTAGAAATGGTGTATTTTGTTGGGGTTTTTTATTTTTCCTATTAACTATCAATATTTTAACATTTTATACATTTATATAATTATAAACAGAGCTAAACCATTGCAATATATAAAAGAAACGCTGAAAATTCCATGCTGTAAATTGTTATTGCTGTGGAATAAAGTGATTATTATTATATCTCTGCTAACTGTCTGTATTTTGCTTTTTTTAATTTTTTCTTTTGCTTTGTATGCTGAGTGAAGGGTGACGACTCGAACTGCTGCACGCTGGTGCAGAGTTCTATGTTGACACCATACAGGCAGACAGACAGACATACAGATTTAGCTGTTATGAAGGCCTGATACGCACTCCCGATCCAACCCTGTTAGATTTTGACATACTCAGCGTTGATATGGTGTAATAAATACCTAAATCTAGTTGATTGAAAGCAAAGCGAGACGTCTTCTAATGCTAACACCTAATGTCCTCTCAATTCACTTGGTAACAATCACCACTCAATAAAGTCCAACCATAAGGCAGACTATATTTCTGCAGGTCTCTGATTATTTGCAAATAAATCGTTAATCATCTGTAGAGAAATTTTAGAGTTTTAACCAAAATCATAAAAGTTAATATCATGACACATATTAGGCACATTTTCATCAAATCGACTGATCATTGTTACCAATTAGAAGTGGCTGGTATGTAGTTCGCCAGTATAACAAAGATGGAGATGCAGACATACAATACAAACTGATACATTACACCGTTACAATGAGAATTTAATCAGTATCCTTTCATGTACACACGAAGATAATAAAGAATTTCAAAGTGATGAAATTCAGTACTACTCTACTTGGATTTGTCATTATACTGTTAACACTTCTATTAAATGAAGTCAGCGGTACGTTTGTTAGTATTGATAATAGTAGGGACGCTGTAATATGGTTGTATTCTGTAAAAACGTTTCTGACTGTTAACACTTAGCATTATATATTACTAATTGATAATGTTTTCACAATAAGACAAGCATAAGATGTATCAAGTAAATGTGAATGGAGTTGAACTCCCGTAGCATCGATGCAATATCCTATAGAGATGCATAAATTATAATAAGCGCAAAAATGCAGTAGCAAATAGAATATCAGAGAAAATTAAGGAACTTTCTACAACAAGATGAAGATCATTTGAAACCTTGATGGCCAAGGTAAGGACAGTTTCCGAACCCAGTTGTTCTTTTGTATATGTCAGTTAGATTCCATAATATTGATTACAACAGCCAGACTCAGCAATATGTAGTAAAAAAACTCTTAAAGTAAAGTTAGTATTAGTTGGTGTTCGGTAGATGACTTTCAGAGCCTCGTTAACATCAATCTTGTTGTAACAGCAGAAGGCGAGACACGGAAGTCAAGGCATATTTTCAAGTGATCAAACGGTTATTTGTGTATACACAGTTTATATTCGTTAACCAGTCACTGAGCGTGTGATTTTGGCTAACATTAAACGACATGCAAATGCACTATTGAAATATTGGAATAGTATTTAGACGTTAAAACCAACAAATATCACCATTCTTACTATGAGAATAATATTCCGTTGGTCCCACTGTCTGTATAACGCCACCACACTACTTTAGACTGAACGTGGTCCGGTCTTCTTGGTGCTGGCGTCTTTGTTAGCTTGTATTGCTATATCCGTTTCCGGAGATCGCTGCCGTTCACCCGCTTCTCTTTGTTAGCACTTATGATGGTACATACGTGACCCCGCCTCGTGGTGACCGTGTGCGGTCCTTTTCAGTGTGAAAGCAGTTTTAGTGCCCCTGGCGCATATTCGTCTGCGTTTCGCCTCACACTATCATATGCTACCTTCGTGCAACCTCTCAGCAGCGTTCAAAGTAAAAGCCTCTTCTCCGATGGATCTTAAACGACATTCAAATCCACAATAGCTTTGAAGTCCTGCAAGAAGATCCATATGTCTCCTTCTTCAAATACTGCGGGGCATATGCTTTTTATTTGTCGGCAGGCAGAGACACCGAGTGTAACAGCAGATTTCAGGACCTGAAATCCAAGGTATATTTCAAGTGGTCAAACAGTTATTAATGTATTTACAGTTTATATTCTTTACCAATCACTGAGCGTGTGATTTTGGTTTACATTAAACGACATGAAATAGAATGTTTAAATACATATATCCTTCTTTTACTAGGCAGTACTGAACAGTAGGAATAGTATTCAGACGTTAACACCAACAAATACCATCATTCTTACTGTGAAAATAATATTCCGTTGGAATCCACTGTCTATATAACACCACCACTTGGTGTTCCATCAAGACGAGATGGGACAGAATATAGCTATGAGTGGATCTCTTTCGTTTTTTAATTAAACACGCAGGTTGTGAAAGAGGCTTTCAAAGTCACCTGACATACACCGACTAATGTTAACTTTACTATGACAGTTCGTACACAAGATACTGATTAGGATGCTGGAATCCATATTAAGAAACCTCACTTATGTTTCCAGAAGAAGACGTTGGTTAAGACACTGTCTTTACCTTAGCTATCAAGGTTTTGAATGACCCTAATTAAATTATGTATCCTATAAATTGAAAAGTAAAGGAACTACACAAAGAACTGTTTTCCCGAACTACTGTTTCTTCATCGTGATGATATCTATGTCATATAGGTAGCTTATTTAGGCAATAACTAATGATATTTGATTTCATTCATAGATTCCTCTTCATAAATTTAGAATGAAAATAAACAAACCACAGTGCAGAATAAAATGGGTCCAGGTTATTTTATACTGATATTTGATTTTGTTTGCCAGTGAGCATTAAACTTACCTTCTCATTTATGAACTCAATAACTGTAGATATAAATTTGCTTAAGTTTCATGTTTATGGAGATGTGAGTAAAATAAACGAAGATTTAGTAGCCAGTTAACATCGGGTATGTTAATACTGCAAACTAAAAAGCTCCACTCGCGATTTCCCGCATTCTACTAGAAAACCGCTATCAAGTGCAACATTAAGTTGCTAATTCACTTGGTTACTGTTCGTAAAATTTAGTAGAAATATGCCACAAATTCCACTAACTAACGGATGTAGGAATAATTATCGGATTGTTTAAGAATTTACGAAAGTGGCGATGAGTAAATTGATCTTTGGTGGTTATCGAAATCCATTTGAGTTTCCCTAGTGGACTTTGAGCCAGTCATCAGGCGCCTTTAAAGATGGGTAGCTGACAAAGTAAGAAACTACACGTATTTGAAATCTCAGGCATTTAAATTTGCACTCTTTTAATGCTTAGAGGTATCGAGGTGTCAATTCATTCACACTTTCCTGCATTCTCTTCATAATTTTCTAGGTCAAGACGCAGGTAAGTAAATGTTTTTGGAAACATATAAACAAGGCTTATTTGTCAAAAAGATTGATAGCGGGTGGCAATATACTTGTTTGTTAGTATTTATACACTTCAGGATTACTCACTCATTGTGCAGTCAAACTGTAAGAATGTTTCGCACCCAATAAAATGCCTTATTCTTGCCACCTTGAAGGCATAGATAATTAGTGGTTAATATTAAAGCGTGTGACACGCACACCTTTGTTGTATTTGAGCCGATCAGTTCATATTATTGTAGCTGAACGCAAGAGTAAATAGGACAGTTCCACTTCTTTTCCAATGAGAAAAATTATTACTCTAGTTAACTGGAATCGCCCTTGCCTACTTTCGAATTTATTCATTTGCAAAGGCTCTTAGAGACTGTGGTTGATATAGTTTTGACACCAAAGTGAGAATAAAGAAACTCATTTTCTCACATCTGCAGACCATAAAAGATATAGTTGTTAAAGGAGATACCAGAAGGCACGTTGACCCCTTTTTTCCTACAGCAGATTCACTGAAATCGCAGTACTGTTCACTCATAAGAGTAAAATATCAAACATATTAAATAATTACACCGTTTTATACTCAAAATTCCAATGACATTTGACGTTATGTTTCATGTGTCAGTAATATGAACAAAAGACTCCATAATTCACTGAAGTGACGTGAAACCAACTAATCGACATTTGCGATTGAAGTAACACTACCTTTCAAATGGCAAGTCTCTCATTCATTCAATAACAGTATAACTAACTTTATATTTTAATAGCAAACGTGAATCGAGGTCGTTTAACAAGCATTCTAGGTGATGAGGGATTCGTGGAGAGATTTGTGAAACTCAAGACAGTATTTCATATTAGATCACAGTATTTCATTAAACATACAGAGATAAAGTATTATTAACAATACTACTTTACTGTGCACTTACATTCGAATACAAAGGAAAATACGACGTGTTTAAAGTGGACAGAGACTTTTGCATTGAATCGTCACGAGAGGATAAAGTATAAATGATGAAATAATGATCCTAGATTCATGGACAAATATATTTAGATCCAGGGAGAAGTGAAGCAAGTTAGAAAGTCGTGTGAATATATATTTTCATAAGATTTTAAGCAATGAAGTGTCATCCAGTGATCAATACTCCATCAAGGGTTCTAACATAAGATGAACTCATCTGATATGGAATTTCACTCTTGTACAGTGACTACAATTAACGCTTATATTAACAATGTTACGTATTCTTCAGTAGGTGAGATCTCATCTTATTCACCACCATGGAAGTCCTCATTTTGTGTTCAAAGCGACATAATATGTAGTGACTTCATCTTAAACCCTAATTCTTATCCAAAACTTCATTTCGTTACTTCACTATTCTAGGTGCAGTTGTCTTCAATTTGAAGTTGGTACAATTAGAGTTACTCTCAAAATGTTCTTTCAGTGAATATTTTCAACTTTGTTTTGTAAACATAACTCTGGTTTTACCAAGTGAATGACCAAGGCTTCAGCAATACAAAGGAGACGAAAGCGTTTTTTCTTTCGTTGGCTGTTCTTCATTGTGTGGAACAATTTGAAAGAGACGTTTGCTGAGATGGAATGATCAGTGTTGACGAGATGTTTGATCATCGCACTCATTATTCAGTCAAAATTGTCTTCTTGTAGCCATACGGAATAGTGTTCGTAAACTCTTTTGCACAGGATACCGATCGCACGATCAATATACCTGGCTCTAAAGCAAAAGGTGAACATAAACATGCACACTGTAGTGGCCACACGCGAGATCTTGTCCGTAAGGCTTCTGACAATCAATGGACGGCTGAGGAACACCACTGAGAAGAATTTTCTTTTCAAGGATACTGAGATTCCTCTCTTGAGCATATGGAAAGCTAAGTCTCCCTTGAAATCCAGACTCATGTAAAGTATTTTCTTTGGAACAAGTGATATTTCGTTCCTCTGGACCTTTTGTTTGATATTCTCGCCAATGAATCTTGGTGAGTATCCATTTCGGGTGAAGGTTTTTTGCAGAAGATCCAGTTCTGCTTCCGGAGAGTCAGGACTGCAGATACGTTGGGTCCGAGTGGCAAGAGATTTATTCAAATTTTGTTTCCTCTCAATAAGTACCCAACTGTAGAAACTTGTTTAATTGACCGTTCCAAGTAGGGCTCCTATGGATTGATCTTCTTAAGATTCCGTCAGGTGGTCTTGTTAGTTGCACAACAAGAAAGGGAATTTTGGATTCGCATTCCATTTCTAGAGCGAATCTGATAGCCAGGTGGCAGTTGTTGAATATTTATAGCAACTGGCTTTGGCCATAACTGTTGCTGCGAACGACGAAAATGTCATCTACGTATCGTTTGTAAAATTGCAAATTGTGAATATACGACTTGAGTTCTTAGTAGAGAAAACAGCTAAGAGGAAAGTTGTCCATAAAAATGTCTTTGCAGTATTCTACAACAGGCATCTTCAGAACCAGATTCAGTATCTGAATTTGTCTCCGTTGCATATGGCTGTTTAACTTTAGATGTACCGGGTAAAATCCATCAATCTGGTGTTGAGTTTATTTTCTGGATCAATCGCCTTCGAGCACTTACTTTTTATATTAAACTGAAACCTCTTAAAATCTAACATAAAACTAAATTGAATCATAATCCAAATATTAATGAGTCGCTTCACTCCGTGATCGTGATAGACGTGTGATTAACGGACTTCTGTGAAATCATTGAAGAGATACATGCATTACCACGTGGATGTTAGTTAATGTAATACAAGCGTTTTCGTGAAAAGATGACACAATAATAACCTTTTCGCGGTTTTTAAGCATTCAATTCCTAACCAGAAATCTATCTAACTTCTAGAGGATTCATTCTGGATATTTGGTGAGTTTATTCGAGTCTTTGTTTGTTGCCCTGCATTTCGACAAACGTTTTTACTTAGTTCCTGCGGGTGAGTAAATGTCAATGAATGGTTGCCTGAAATGAACATCTAATTGACAGAATTTCTTTAACCGAAATGTTCAATCTGTGCAGTCAGACTGCTTCGACATATGGAACGTCTCCATCGAGTAAAATTTACCGCTGGGAAATTAGAAAAATAATCCTGACAAATACCAAGTGATACTCACTCGAAAACACTTTGGAATCACTCGAAAGTACTTTGTTCCAATTAATGTCTTAAATTTCCCACTTTACCTATTTGAAAAGTGACTGATTCACTGTTTGAAGGATTCTAACAAGGCCTTATTCTGCTTTCATCTACTCATTGTCAAATTCAGGGACGTATGATTCGAACAATCTTGTATGATCATTTGTCAGTTGCAAATCTGGAATCAGAATAAGGTGATCTATTTTCTGCTTACTTCAATACACAGATTAATCTCCATGTCAAGGCTAAACTAACACAGTGTTTTGACGACAGTATACTCAGAACAATCACAGCCTTAAGTATTATTGATATAAGTATAAAACTTGGACACTGTGGTAGAGTATAACTCCATTATGGATAAGATTTTATTTTGATAAATCTGTCAGTGTTGTTATATAGTAATATTAACTGATAACCACCTTTCGATCACAAACTATTGTTACTCATAATCATATCAAGTCGCTCACACAAATTTTTTCTTCATTTATATACATGTGTGGAATTGACCAGATATTTGAATAAAAATTAATGCAGGATAATGTACATTCAGAAATAATAATAATATGAGTGTTACTGATCAATTACAATCAGATGGGAAATAAGGCGAGTGTTTTTATGGTCATAATAAGTAACTTGTTAGAATGTTGTGATGTGCTTGAATTGAAATAGAATTTTGAGATTATTTATTATCCTCCTCTGATTTGACTGACTGGTGGTAATAATATCTTCCATGCATATCTCTGGTAATTGCATTGAGTCATTTCTGTTGCATGTGTTGTGTTGGGTGTAGACTCAATGAACCAGGTAGGATTCAGTAATCAATCTCTCCCTCCACCTACCAAGATTACTTCTTAGAATTTTAACCCTTTCCCACCACCCTATTGTGTGGTTGTGTGTTAATGCATGCAGTGGAATCGCTCAAGTGTTTAATCAATTTCACACATGTGCATAAATGAAGTAAAAAGTTGTGTGAGTGTCTTGATATGATTGTGAGCAATAGTTTAAGTTTGAAAGGTGGTCATCAGTTAATATTACTGTATAGCAACACTGTGTGATTTATAAAGATGAAATCTCATCTCTAATGCAGAGCCTTAGATGGATGGGTGAAAACTCTAATTCAGCTGCCTATTTGATATGAATACTGACTTTGATTCTGTAACGTTTAAGTGGGGAAATCTCCTGATAACTGACAAGTGTGATGAAGTGATGTGTGTGTGAGACTGAATGTCATATGAGTGACGTTTATGTCACTTTATGTCGTTAAACGTATGAATAAGTAAACTGCCAATATATTTGAGGCGTCATTTATCTGTCACCATGGAATAACTTAACATTTAAGTAGTCAGACATTTCAGAAGCCTTTTCTCTTGTCTAAGAATAACTTTAACTGACATAATGCATGTTTTCAATATCATTACTTGGCACCAATAACCGAATTAAACAGAGTCGTACACTTACAAGTAAGACCAATTAGTCTGTTTTAGATTTGTCAGTGAAAAATCACATGTGTCAATAAGGCAACAGTCAGAAAACAAAAGATAATGAACACTCCATAATGTTTATTATTTTGTTCAATATTTGCAAATAACTGACAAAAGTGTGTGAATTGATTTCATTGCTTCACTCAATTGTTTTTTTGCAGGTTTGCCCTCTGTACCCGATTAGGTGAAACATGAGGTTGCTTTTTAGATGCGTTGCCACCGTCGCTTGGAGGAAACAGTAGAACATGTATAAGTAAAAGCAATGAGGAAACGATGTAAATATTTTCATTTTTAGGTATTTCGCAGCAAAACACCGACAAATTGTCGACTTCAATTGACAGAATTACAAACAAAAGATGATAAACTAACGATACTACTGAAATATGAAATAAAATATAGGTCTTCCACTTATGCAAACAACGTATTCTGTAATTGCTGTACATTTCATTTGTTAGCGGAAAATAGTACACATATTAGACAAATCCTTATCACTTTTTATGTGATGTAGAATTTCCCGAAAATATTTAAGATCGATGTTTGTGCATATAAGATGGATGAGTTAAATAGGCGTTAAGCGATTCAGTGCGATTAGTGTATTTTTTCATACAACCGGAATAGCATAACTTTATTAACAAACAATTTCCAATAATTTACTTTGTTTGCATGTAGTAAACAATCAGGAAATAAACATTTTGAGAGATGGAATGCATTTCGGAAAAATATTTACAGATGTAAATTGCACTAGAAGGTAAACTTTTTTGTCACTGATTCAGTTCCGAGTGGAACAACACATATCCACTTTCTTCTATTTTCTGCTGTCCTCTTCAGGTGAGACGATGATCACTCACAATCTCTCATCTAATCAAAATTGCATGATATCTTATATATATCACCCTCACAAAGACAACTTACCTGCATTCCATTCCAGCGATAGCCTAAATTCAGCCCGATATCATTCACTAGCCTCCTTTATTGTATCTCAGATCGTTCTACATTTTCTCCTCCATATGTGTTGAGCAATCGGCTCTTGGTTATTGCGTTCCTAGTCAGAGTTTCTCTTTGCCAATTACTCCTGGCCGGCCATTAGATCCTCCGTATGGAGCGAGCAAAGTGGGCAGATTTTTTTGAAAGTCTGTAATTTGTTGGAAATCTTTTTCGTGATACGAACGCAGTGCAAGTTTCTGGCACGAATAGAAGGACTGATTGACTTGACATTTGTTTTGAAAATTCAAATCTTGTTGTTTATGCTGAGGTGTAGTTCGGAAGATTTTCAAACTGGTGTCAGGTTGATAAAGGCGAATCTCGTTTTTCTGGGCTTCAACAACACACTTCCACTTTCCTATATTTCCTCATATCCATCTCAGGTGGGTCCACGATTGCCCATAGACTCTCATTCCATCCAAATCACACGATCTTGTCCATGTCACCGTTACACTGACGACCCACTTGTCCTTTACCATTGAGATTCCATTCGAGCGATTCTCTGAATTGAGCACGATGTCATTCCACGACCTACTCAGTGTATACCCAATCCATCTCCATTTTCTACTAAATATTTGTTGAGAAATCGGATCTTGATTGGTTCATCACTCCTCAGAGTTTCTTGCAGATAATTCTTTCTGGCATGCCAGCCTTTTGAGCTTCAGTATGAAGCCAGGCAGCGAAGTGGGCAGCGGTTGATATAAGTCTACCCTGTTGAATGTCTTTTTCATTACTTTCGAGCCGCGTTTCTGACCCATATCGAATAACTGAATGACTTCACATTTCTGTTGTTTTATTATGCTGTGAAATGCAGAAGATTTCAGAAATGGTTTCAGGTTGATGAGGGCGTATCTAACGTTGCCGATTCTGAATTTGACATCTTCATCCGTCCCTACTGCCCGTAGTTGAATCCATGATTACTAGTCAGATAAGTGGGGGGACGAAGCCTCTGGTTGTTGTTGCTGTTGCACTTCCTTGGTTATCTTCATCACCTCAATCTTCTCTGTGTTCACCTGCAGTCTTGCTTTCGCTACATGTCCAGCCGATTTGTTGATGTTCGACTACAAATCTTCCATTTTGTGTGACAATAAAAATAAATCATCCACTCACGAAATCCAGATCTTTTACAGTCTTTTTTTCGGTCAGTCCAATCCTTGCCTGTCTTCTCACTCCCAAACAGAGTGTGACACATAATCCAGTTAGTACACCACAATAAGAATATCTTCAAAGCTAATAATATTTCTTAAAAAGTCAATCACAAATACATTCACATTGTCAAGATCTTACAATTTATTCACTTGTCAGTGACATCACTGGCATAAAAACAATCATTAATTTCATCACATTTGAGAAGGATAGAAAAACATTGAGATCGAATACTTTTTTACTCCATCAGTTGTGATATTCGTTGTCAGGCTTTGATTAACCTAAGCACAACCTTATTGATTTGGAGATTACTTACAAAACCTCTTCAACTTCGGATGGCTCTAAGTAGACAATGTTTCTATTTTGTAAAAGGTAAATGAAGGAAGGTTTTATTTTTGAACATACTGCAAGAACAGCAACGCTCTACATATCTAATGAAGCGTGAAAGTTGCTCAGACGCAAAGTCATCAAAAGTTTCCACAATCACCGTGAAAAATGGTTGGTGACGAAGGCCGAATACATTGAAAAGACATCAGTGTTAGGTATTGTAGGACAGCTGTTTAGGCGTGACTTTTATGTTTACCCTCACCGTATACGATGGCAGCTAGGGAAAGAACATCTTTGACTAGCAGTTTAGCTGATCTAGACTCATGCTCAGTTTTCCTGACATCTAACACCTGCCTAAATAGGATGTTGACATCAGCTTGCTGTCTGTGTCTGAGATTACAAAGGCTGTCTGTAATATGTATAGAAGAAAAGTAGTGAGAACTGAGGGAATGACTACAGAACTGTTTAAAGAATTTGTTGGTCCACGGTCCTTTAGGTTAGCTAATGTATTAAGTATTGCTCTGGAATCAGTAAGACTAGTGTAAATCTCCAGTAATCACAGTTTTTATGGATTGATACAACTCGTCATGTGACGTTCATAAACTGATGAGATCGAATTGTGTAGCATTTCAATTTCTAGGTTCACTGATTACCTACAGACTAAGGTGTTCTTGTGAGGAACAAACACGAGATTCAAGCCAGAATGAGGGAATACTGATTATACTATCAACTTATCACAGATACGGGAGTATGGACATATTTACTGACATTCAGTACTCATCATATATCTTTGAGAAGGATGTGGTATTTGTTTTTTTGACCGCGGAAATTTATGGCAGTGTTTGTTCTTAAATGCAGTGCTAAGAATGCTTTTAAGGAATCAAGAATGCCTTGGAACAATATTTACAGATTGAAGTTGTACTAGAAGGTAAATTCCTCTGTCACTGATTTCAGGCGATTTATGTTTTATTCAATGCTGAAGATGGAAATAGTTCTTCACTAGTCAGTCAAGATAACACAGTCTATTCACTTCACAATGACAAAAGCAGTCCGCTGTCTTTTCATAATTTTAAGCCAGTGGATAAAAACACTTAGATTGAATGTTATATCATCCTATTAACTGAGATATTTATTTTCTGATTACTAATTTACGGATCACAACAGTTTCAGTTGCATAAAAATGTGGGCGAAATTATTTTGATCGATTTGACATTACTTGATGAATGATAATGAATCAATTAAGTCTACCGTTGCTGCATGGAAAAATAAACATTTTGAGAGATGGAATGTATTTCGGAATAATATTTACAGATATAAATTGTACTGGAAGGTAAACTACTTTGTCACTCATTAAGTTCCAAGTGGAACATAGGGCATCAACAACACATCTCCACTTTCTTCTATTTTCTGCTGTGCTCTTCAGGTGAGACGATGACCGCTCACAATCTCTCATCTAATCCAAATTGCATGATCTCTTATATATATATCACCCTCGCAACGACAACTTGCCGGCATTCCACTCCAGCGATGGCTTGCATTCAGGCCGATGTCATTCAATGGCCTCCTTTAATGTATGCCCGACCCATCTCCATTTTCTCCTACATATGTGTTGAGCAATCAGCTCTTGGTTACTGTGTTCCCAGTCAGAGTTTCTTGTTGCCAATTCTTCCTGGCCGGCCATTAGATCCTCAGTATGGAACCAGCAAAGTGGTCAGATGTTGTTGAAAGTCTGCAATTTGTTGGAAATCCTTTTCGTGACGTGCACACAGTGCAAGTTTCTCGCACGTATAGAAAAACTGACTGACTTCACATTTGTTGAAAATCCAAATTTGTTGTTTATGCTGAGGCGGAGTGCGGATGATTTTCAAACTGGTGTCAGGTTGATAAAGGGGTATCTCGCCTTTCCAGTTCTCACTTTGATATCTTCATCCTTTCCGACTACCTGTGGCTGAAAGCGTGCTTCCTAGCGGGATAAGTGAAGGAAGTAACCTCTGTCAAATATCTCCCGTTGATGGTGATTAGTGTTGGTTGTTGTCGCTGTTGCTGTTGGTGCGTAATTATCTTCATCACTTCCGTCTTCTCTATGTTCACCTGGAATCCTGTCTTCGCTGCCAGCTTCTTCTCCCAGTTTGTTGGTTTTCACCTGCAAGTCTTCGAGTTTGTGTGACATATCAATGAAACATAAATCATCTGCGAAATCCAGATCGTCTAGAGTCTTCTAATCGGTGGTCCAGCGTATTTCTGTCTTCTCACTCCCAACTCACAGTCTGACGCATAATCCAGTCCACCACAATTAAGAATATCATCGAAGTTGATAATTGTTCTTAATTAGTAAATCATAAATATTTTCACACTGTCAAGATTACACTATTCACTTATCAGTGACAACGCTGACATAAAAACAATCATTAATTCCATCACATTTGAGAAGAACAGAGAAGCACCGTCAATGGAGACATTTATATAAGAATAAAACTTTTGCACTTTGGTAGAGTATAAACTGTGCTCGAAACGTCATCAATAAATATTAAAGTATAACACAGTGAGACTTTATCAAAATGAATTTTACCCACAATGGAATGGATACATTTGTTTTCAGGCTTTGAATTAGCCTAGGCACAACTCCAAAGATTTGGAGATCGCTAATGAAACCATGGGGTTTCCGAATTATTTAGTAGCCAAACTTCACCTCTTATTCTTCGGATGATGTTATCTTGCCTCTGGATAAACAAGGTTTTTATCGTAGAAATGGTAAATGAAGGAAGGTTTTATCTTCGATCATACTGTGAAAACAGCAATGCTCTGCGAATATAATTAGGAGCTGATGCTGCTCAAACACAAGCTCAAGAAACGTTTCCACGATCACCATGAACAATGGTTGGCGTAGAAAGCCAAATACACTGAAAAAGAATCAGTGTTAGATATTGCTTTCGGGAGATAAATAATTATGAAACGTGACACTTACGTTTTCCCTCACGGTATACGATGGGAGCGTAGAACGGAATATCACTGACTAGCAGTTAAGCTGGCCTACACTCATGCTCCGCTTGCCTGACATCCAAAACCTGCCTGAATGGGTGTCAGTAACCGCGATTACAAAGGCCGTCTGCAAAATGAATAGAAGAAAAGTGATGATACAATATCCTCTAGGTTAACTAAGGTATTAGGTTATGTTCTGGAATCCGAGAGTACTCCATTAGACTGGTGTAAATCACAGATTATCCCCATTCAGAACGATGGGTACAAGTTATCATGTAATATTCACAGGGTGATGAGGTCGAATAGTGTAGTAACTGAATTTCAAGGTTCACTGATTACGTAATGAATGAGGTGTTTCTGTGAGGAACAAACTCAGGATTTAAGCCAGGACGAGGGAACATTGATTACATTATCAACTTTCTACAGATGCTAGAGTATGGATATATTTACTGACATCCAGAAATTACCATATTTCTTGCCATAGGTGCGGTATTTGATTCTGTCGACCGACAGTGTTTATTTGTAAATTCAGTACAAAGAATGCTCTTAGGAAATGAAGAGTACTTTGGAAAAATATTGACGGATTCAAATTGTAAGAGAGGGTAAACTCCTTTGTCACTGATATCAGGTGATTTATGTTTTATTCATTAATGAAGATTGAAATAGTTCTTCATTAGTCAGTCTTAAATATATTCACATTGTCAAGAAGATGCGATCTGTTCACTGCACAATGACGTCTCTGGCGTAAAAACAGTCCGCTTTATTTTCATAATTTAAGGCCAGTGGATAAGAAAACTTCGATCGAATGTTATATCATTCCACGAATTGAAACATTTATTTTCTGATTACTAATTTACCGATCACAACAGCTTCAGTTGCATAATAATAATAATAATAATAATAATAATTTGCTTTATTCCAAAACAGTACTTGTGATACAGAATGGAATTCTCAGCATTTTTACTACAGTATTGCATCCAGTTAGTACATTGTCAATAAAATAGAATTCTACATAGATTGAGGAAACCACAGTTCATTATTACAACAATACATTGGCATGTTCAGTAGCAAAGGTAAAACTGAAACAGTGTTTGAAGGTGTTAGAAAAGTGGGAGCTGTCTTATTAACTGGCGTAAGCGAAAGAAAGAGAACAAAGCAGCACATAACGGAAAAAGAAGAGAGAGGACAGGAACAGAAAGAAAGGAAATGTTGAACATATTGATGAAGTGGGTTGGAAAGATGAGATCCAGTTGTACTACTGACTATTTAATGAATTATAGGTGTCACGCCTAATGCTTTCTTTATCACACAGAACGCGAGCTAAGTAGGGTATGGTTGAGTTCTTGTACTTGCTGGTACGAGCATATAGTTTTCTATATTGGCTTCTGGTTTTACCTGATGAGATGCAAGGGGAGAGTTGTGAGTGAAGAGGGTGGTGTGAGTTAGATAAAATGGACTTGGCCCATTTTTCACATGAGTCCATGTGCCTGTCAACCAGAATATTAACAAGCTGGTTAAGTGGCACGTTGCTTACTCTGCTGACAACATTTAACATCCTGCGTAATATGTTGTAGTCTTTCTTCAGTAGCCCAGGAAAAACTAAGGGGGAACAATAGAGAATAATAGGCAGGATGCGAGAATTAACGAATTGTAGGAGTAGGGGTTGGGAAATACCAGAATGTTTTAACTTCTTAATGTAGAAGGCAAGACGGAATATTTTCTTAGAAATTGCTAAGATATGAGACGACCAGGAGAGATCAGCAGATAGAATGACACCTAGGTATTTAATTTCCGATTTAGTTTCTATTTCAGTGCCGTCTATTTTGCATACCTCGTGAGAGCCAAACAGTTTGTTTAGGTCGGATTTATGCCTAAAGGTGAAATTGACTGTTTGGCATTTGGAAGGGTTTAGAGTAAGACCATTTTCCTTGGACCACTGGTTGATTTCTGACAGAAAGCCATTAAGTTTAGAGCAGTCGCTTTGACATTTGACAGGCAAAGATGCAGACAGATCATCAGCGTATTTGACAAAATTAATGTCATTTGAAGATGGTAAGTCATGTAGAAAGAAGGAAAAGAGAAGTGGGGAGAGTACAGCGCCTTGGGGGACTCCGGCTTCAGTGAGTGCAGCAGAGGATGATTTACCTTTGTATACGGTGTACTGCTTTCTGTTAGAGAAGTAGGAATGCAACCAGTTAGTGACCCAGGACTCAGTTTTCGTCAAAGAGAGCTTATTTAGAAGGAGACATCTAGGAACAGAGTCGAAAGCAGAAGTGAAGTCAAGAAACGTGCAGCGGACGTATTTAGCACCTTTATCTAATGATGAGACAATGTTGTTGTGTAAGACAGCTGCAGCGTCTAATGTACTCCTACCCTGTCTATAGGCAAATTGTTTTGGGTCTTCGAAGTTTTTAAGGGAGGGTTCGAGTTTAAGAAGTATTAGTTTTTCCATAACCTTTAGAAACGGGGAAGTGATGGCAATGGGTCTGAACTTTACGTTCTTGCCATTTCCAGGTTTAGGGACAGGGACAATTTTGATGTCTTTCCATGCATCAGGTACGATATTTTTGGAGAAAGAGGCATTTAGGATGTTGGTTAGTGGAGAACACAACACATCTGCACATTGTTTTAGAACATAGGCAGGTATACCATCAGGACCTAGGCTACGTGAGGGCTTGAGTGTTTTAAGACATTTTAGAACATCGAGAGTATTAAAGTCATGAAAGTTTTCAGCAACATGATAGGTAACATTAGAGGTAGTTAAAGTAGAAGGACAGCGTATAAAAGACTGATTAAGAGCATTAACATCATAAGAGGGAAAAGTATTACAACGCTTACTATTACCAGTAATTTCATTAAAAAGTTTCCACATACTGATTGGAGATTTACATGATAAAAGTGTATCATTATATATAGCATTAAGATTTTTGATTTCAGATTTGATCTGAGCATTAATCTTTTTTTGCATGAAATTGTAGGTGAAATTATTTTTATCGATTTGACATTACTTGATGAGTGATACGGAATCAAGTCTACCGGCGCTCAGAAGTTGTATTGTGTTCTAGAGTTGATCTGTTCTGTGTGCTTGCTGTCGAAAATCATTCCGGAAAGTGTTTATGAGACAATCTAGACAATGTCTTGATGGTACCCTCGGAACGTCAGCAACTGTAAGGCATGCTATTTAAGAAAAATCCAAATTTCACATTTATTTAGGTAGGAAACATTCAGGAATCCAGTGTACAATACGTGTTTCTAGAATCTGCTTGTAAATCACACTGTTGCAACTATCCTCACAACTACACAAAGAATCATAACGTCAATATTCATGCCTCACTCGGAGCATATTGAGTAATTGTTAATGGTCATAATCAAAACCACTTTTCCGAATCATTTATATTCTTATAAACTGATTATTTACCTGTTATGATATGTGTTTCACATTTCCCTTACTCCTTGTTCACACAGTTAAATGGTGTAATTTGCGAATCTACCTATTTTTTTTGTGTTCCAGATGACTGAATCTCTCCTGGCTGAATTGTCAGAAGGAACTAATACCTCTGATTTCTTTCATAGATGCATACAGTAGTGTTCCTGTCACACAATAAGAAAGGGGTTTTTGTTATACTATCTATAGAATTGATCTACTTGGAATTACATGCTCCTTTGTAATGATCTCAAGAGTTCTTGCATCATCAAATCAAGTAACCAGATTGAATTTACTTCCTTCCGCACTATTCAAATAAATAAATCTCACCTGTTTGACCAACGCTGTATGCAAACAATCCGTTACAGGCATTTTGAAGTAAGCCCACTTATTTTTTTAAATCATTCCCATCATGTCGACACGTAATTCAACAGCTATCACTATGACACAGACTCTAAGCATGAAAAGACACCAAAGTTGAAATATTTCATGTGAAATTAATTCATTTCATAGTTTCTGAGCTACATGGTAATTTACTGTGCAACTAAAAACAAGTTTGCACACTTTCGTTCCTCTTGATTTCTCCTCTTTTTCTATTCCTTGATTAACAAGTCTATATAAGAGTGAGTGAGAGATTCAAAACGGCTTTCTAGTATTACTAGTCAGCCTTAAAGTTCTGTGTATGAAAACTTACTTTATTGTTTCATCTTTAGAGTTATTGCCGTTTAAATTCTTCACGAATTTTACAAAATTCAACCATCGTTCTTAGTTTTCTTCAACTGCCTGTACTACCGAAAAGGACGTGTCTAGAATGAATGCTAAAATGCCACAGTAGTAAGTTACACAATTCATAATCGAGTTTTCAAATGTAACTTCGTATTTCTTTGTTATCTTTAGTTAATAATTCGTATGGTATTGTTGTCATAGTTCAACTCACCACTGACCATTTGTCACTTACTTACAACAAACTCAAATTTCGTGCTATTCTGAAATTATGATAACTATATGCTTTTGAACAAAGTAAGAACAACAGTGGTTTGTGTAGAAAAATATGATATTATCATTTAATTCATCGGTTTCTCATCAGCTCAGCTGCCTACAGTCTAGACAAATTATGAGGTTTATGTACAGAAAAGTTGTAATATACATACAAACTTTTTATGATGTCAGTTGACAGAAGCTTCGACAATTAGTGAACAGTGCTCAGAAATTTGCGCTTCTATTGTTTTTACACCGGCAGTTCAAGTTTAAACAAAATAAGTGTATGCATACAATGGTAAAGGAGTTACTTACGTAATAAAAACGAGAGATGCGTGAGATCCAAAGTGACTAACTAATAAATTAGGTTCAACTCAAATCATAGA
This sequence comes from Trichobilharzia szidati, assembly GCA_944472155.2. NCBI lineage: Eukaryota > Metazoa > Platyhelminthes > Trematoda > Strigeidida > Schistosomatidae > Trichobilharzia > Trichobilharzia szidati. The sequence continues at coordinate 13,088,056 of OX235277.1, forward strand.
AACAAGAGGCAAGCAAAATTAGAGATTATAAAAGGGGGTGAGGTTGAAGACAAAGATTACGTAATCAGATGAAAGAATAAAGACATTCAGCTACCACGGCAGGGAAAGACTAATAACTGCTTCTTTCTGAACACACACATCAATCTGGTTTCAGGCGTTTGATAGAGATTGCTTCGGCAAACTTGAGGGGAATGGAACTCCTTTGTCTAATTATATGTGTTGGTCGTGCAATATAAGTAATGTAGGGGCAAATAAATGACTAGATGTTAATAAATTATTGACTGGGAGAAAACATTCATAAGCTGATAATCGGCTTTAACTATATCAGTCAGGTTATTCACATAAGTTCACATTCAAGCCTGTAAATGTCAGCATAAAGCCTTGCATTTAAGTCTAATAGTGCATGAAGTGAAACAATTCACGACTTATTTTCATTTCCTATGAGTGAACTGCCACAGAATCAAAATAAAAGGATAAAAAGATAACGTGCTCTCAGCAAACCTTGTGATTTCCACCCTCGACTTTAAATACCATTGAAAAAGATTCTGACTGTTCAAATAACACTTAAACATTTTAATTAATTATTAGATTATTTCGCATTTCTCGTTGATTTATTATGCTGCAACGAAATGATTGGCATCTTTTGATACGATGACTTCAGGAATCTAGTCTCAGTGGCATAACTCGCACTCACTACGAATCCAGGCACATCCAGACCAAATAGAACGAAATGCGCACCCCAGATTATACTACCGTTCACCATCCACCAAAATGTTAGACACTTTTACCAGCAAAATTTATATCTAGAAAACAGAAAGATTGAGCGAAGAAATATTTACTTTTCAATTAGATCCTCATCTCTGGCTCTACTCTAATGTACATAGCATTTTTATTACAATACACAACAGTTAACCAATCAAGTGTCGATAAGTTTGTTAACAATAATTAAACAGTGTCAAAATATCAATGGGTTGATAATTAACGAAGAAAATCAATACACATTTAAAAGGTGGAAATGGTTAGAATAAATTAATTTTACAAGCATAACACGTAATTAAAGATGAGGTGGTCAAAATAAATAAAAATAAAATAATTTGGACAATTATAATTTTTATAGTTTTTAAAAGTATAGGGGGAGGGGGGCGACGTTGTTCTGTTTATGCATTCTTCTAGAGATGGCCACGGTAAGGAAAGTGGCTGTACAAATTTCTTCTGAACACATAGGCTTGGCTTCTTCAGGTGGATTACGATTGCTTCAGCTGTCTGTAGAAGACGAACTCGTAGAGCAAAATTAAGATTAGCCGGAATGCGATAAATAATTTTAAATGCAGTATTCACATCAACCTTTTGCTCAGTATCAACAAGGTGTGCTAAAATAGAACTACAAATAGATTTTGTTTGTCTCTTGCTTAACCACGCTGGATGATGTTCAGAAATACGACGGTGAAACTGCTTAATTGTACGCCCAATGTAGCTGGCTCCACAGCTGCAGTCAAACTGGCAGACACACATAGAAGAGGCAAAATTAGGTAGTTTATCCTTATTTCTCGAAGAGACAACGTACTTCTGCTGAATAATAAGCTCTTTTAACTGCATTCTTCAAGCGCTGTGTTATGATTTCACTGATGTTGTCACCGAGGAACTGCAATTTTATGAACATTGGTTTCTTCGGAACTGTAGCCATACTGACTCTCCTTGATGTTGAATTCATATTTTTCTTAATGAATTTATCTGGATAACCATTTTTTCTAAGTAATTCTCTAATAGTCTTAAGCTCCTAATTGTCTGAACAGATTAATCAGACACTTTACTAGATTATGTTCATATTTCAAAGGTACAAAACTCAAAAAATGAGTGTACTGACCTGTTGTTATAGGTTTCCTATACACACTCCTTCTTAGTGTGCCATCATCTTTCCTTGACATGAAGAGGTCTAGGAACGAGATACTATCATTACTTTCTTTCTCTATGGTAAAGTTTATTGCTGAATGTGCATCATTAAACTTGTCAAGGCGTTGATTGCATCATTCTCGTCTTTCATAACCACAAATGTATCATCCATATATCGACATTAGGAATTCAAGTCATTAATTACTCCTTTCAGTGGTCCATTCTCTAATTTAGCGAGGAAAAAATCAGCTAGGATTGGACCTAATGGGGAACTCATAGCTACACCATCAGTTTGTCTGCAATATTCCTTATTGTACATCTTAAAATAAGTTCCTTCAAGGTGGATATAGAAATCCCGATGTCTATGTTTCGTGTAGTAATCTCCTCACATATTAAATCCACTGTCTCCAATAACGTTACATTGGTGAACAAGGAGGATACATCAAAAGTTATCATAAATTTGTCCCTCACACTAAGATCTCTTATTTTTTCAACAAATTCAAAACTGCCGTTTTCGCTATGTTTCACCAATTCATTATGCAGAGGCTTAAGGAGCTTCACTAGCCATTTTGCTGTTGCATTATATGGGGAATTACACATGTCCAACACTGGTCGAAGCGGCAAACCGATTTATATCACTTATAATTCTTGTTATCTGCAGAGATTCTATCTACCGGATGAACATTTTGAGAATAAATATTTTTGGGGAGATAATTGAAAACACAAAATGAAAACAAGAATGTCAGATGGTTAAAAGTAAATTTTTCCTATATCAGATAACCAGTAGATTATGTCATCTGTGAAATGAATTGAATTGATGCAAACACTTCAATTTATTTTGTCAGCATAAACATTTCGACTGCCACCACTGTCATTTTGCGTCACTTTTTTGATTAAACCAATTGTTTACCTGAGATATAATCTCAGAGTAGATGAAGCTGCTGAGCTGACTTGTTGTAGTTAGCTAACTTACGTAGTATAGGTAGACAGAAATTAAAATCAACTCTCATAATTTCTGCTTTATCTATTAGCATTTGACATAAATATAGATATATATATATATGACCCGCTTACTGAGTTCGCAGTAGAACAGCGTTTCAGTCGGTTCTCCACAGGATGCTTTATCTAGCTGTCGTAAAAACATAACTAACCTTTACAAACCAAACTATAGAAAATTAATCTGATGCTTGCTAGTGACTTGCAACAGGATGGAGTTTCCTGGAGTTCTAGTAAGAAGTCGTGACCAGTGAGGTCGAATTAGAAGTCACGTGTGTGGATGGATAACCTATCAACGACAATGATTGGGGTCGCACTAAATCACGAATTGGTAGAAGTTAGAATTCATGAGCAATTGAATTGGGTCCCAGTGACTGAATGGTATACGAGCTTGCCTTGTAACCGGAAGGTCCTGGGTTCGAACTCCTGCGGTGGGTGCGTACTGCCGATGATTCTCAAACCAGGATGAAACAGCAACTGTCCAGTGCTCCATGGTTTTCAATGGTTCTCTAACTGATATCAATCCGTGATCAATTCGTAAAAACATAACTAACCCTTACAAACCAAACTACACTTAACATTTTCCAACTTTCGTAAGTTCCAGGTTACTTGAAGCTGGAATTCCATCTTGTAATAAACTTCTAAGTACATTTCGAAGTGAAAATTCATGATGACAGTATGAAGTTCCTGCACTGCGACACTTCTTTATACCTTATCGTTAGGCGAATTACACATATTACACTAGGCAGACAAAATGCAATTTACGAGACTGTAGAAATCAAAATTATTTTGCTCTGGTTAGACATATATACACATGGTATTGTTTATGAAGTGATAGCGTTCCATGGCTGGAAGTGGAAAGATGCCACGAGATTAGAACAGACTCAGCTGCCTTCAAAAAGGGTTTATCGATAAATTTACATGGGAAACGCGAAATTAACCTTTAAACATATGCGTACAATTTAGTTTTCTTTAGGTGAAAATATGAAACTATAAGAACAGATTTTTAAGGTTGAATGGTCTTCAATTATTTAATTTTCTCAGCTGCAGTTATTTAATGAACAAACTACAGTTATTATATGTATCTGCCCAAACACAGGAGCACCTTGATTTCATTCTTAGTGTCAGATGAATGCAAGACTGTGCAATGCTCACAACATAGTATTTTGAGAACTTGCATTTGCTTGATCATACAGTGTTTTACACTAATACTACCTGATGACGTCTAGAGCACAAATTATTGCTCATAATCATATCAAGTCACTAAACGATGAAATGAAAAAGATGCAAGAGGCGTTGGTGTTAAGTACCTATCCTATAAAATTCATTAGAGATTTCAAGAAAGTTCAAAAGCAAAATATAATGGTGAAACTAGTAATGATAACATAAATAAGAGAGAATATAAATCATCTACTGTTATTCCATATAAGGAGGGGACATCTGAGACCCTACATAGGATTCTCAATAAAGCAGGAATCAGGGTGGCATTCAAACTTACAAACTCACTCAGAGACAAGCTTTGTTGGCTTGCCCAATTAAACAAAATAACATAATTTACAAAATACCCTGAAATGACTGTGAGTTAAGTCAACTACATAGGTCAAATTAGTAGATCGAATGAAAGTAGCCAGATTGTCGGAACATAAGAATTTAGCTAAGGTAAAAATGGTTGACCCCGAGAAGACAAGTAATTTAGAAAAAAGCTCAGTAAGTGCACTGTATGCATTAGTGCACAACCACACAATAGGGTGGGAGGGAGAGGGTTAAAATTCTAAGATGCCATATATGTAAGTGGAGAGTGAAAGAGATTGATTACTGAATCCTGGTTCATTGAGTCTACACCCAATACATGCAACGGAAATGACTCAATGCAAATACCAGAGATAATGAAGATATTATTACCACCAGTCAAATCAGAAGAGGATAATAAATAATCTTGAAATTCCATTTCAATTCACACACAATATAGCTTTCTAACAAGTTACTTATTTTGACTATAAAACCACTCGTCTTATTTCCCATCTGATTGTATTTGATTGATAACACTCACATTATTATTTCTGAATGTACATTATCCTATTTTGATTTTTATTCAAATGTCTTATCAGTTTCACTCATGTATATGAATGAAGCGAAAAGTTGTGAGAGTAACTTGATATGATTATGATTTGCAATAATTTGTGCTCGAAACTTCATCAGTTAATATTACTGTGTAACACTGTGGTAGAGTATAACTGCATTATAAATAAGACTTTATTTTGATAAGTCACACAGTGACCAAGTTTTATACTTATATCAATAGTTGCATTTGCTTTCTTTGTTCAACTAAAAATGCAATGTATAATACTTCTTGTCTTGATTCATATCTTGCTCCGGTAACAAACACAATTCTTGTTCAGTCAGTGAAATCTTTCTATCCACTGAATAGTATCTTCCAATTTGAGATTATTCTGATCGTATAGTTACTTATGAATGAAAGTGCGATGCGTGTGGTTTTATTGTTTCAAATACAACATTAATTTCATCAGACAGAGACAAAAAGAAACCGTATTATGTTAGACATTTTGAAAAAGTCTTTTTTTTAATATTTTATCGTTATAGTCTGAATGGGCTAAAATAGAAGCAGACGTTGTAAATATGATTGCATTGATTTACTCTGTTATGACGTCTTCAGAAAAATTACATCATCTGTTGTAATAAATTGTAATAATCAAATTAGGTAAGAAGGAATTCAAAAAACTGAAGGTTTTCCTACTTTGTGGCTTGATTAGGTTTAAAATTGTATATTTTATTTTGTCGATAATGTGTCTATAACTGAATTATTTGCTCCTCAACAGATAGGAAACGTAGTATCGGTGTGCTCCATATGTGTACTATCATTCTCAAAAAGGTATTAGGCCAGAATAAACAGTGAAAAAAATAATTTTAATGTCGATTTCGTCATGAATGAACATCCCTTAGAGATTGTCAAAAATAGAAGATCTAAATATTCATCTTCAGCCTGTTGATGATCACTGTAGGAAAATAGACAATTTCGTTATTCATTAAACAATTAAATTCAACAATTCGTCATGAAGATCCACAGTTTGAAAGTAATTACTGTAAAAGATCTTCAAAGAAATAATAACGTTAGATAAAAGACTAACTTACTATGTTTTCTCTAAATTCACTTCGGTGACTTGAATATTGTGAGCAATTATATTATACTTTGTGCTGGTGAAATTTAGTATCTATTTTGAAATATTTAAAACGAACTTATGCATTCCATCCTTTTTGAAGTGTGTTTATTCCCTTGAAGAAGAAGAAGTCAAATCTCTGTCAACATAACTAAACATAATAGAAAATATCTCAAAAACTAAAATCTACAATGAATCTCCATGTTGCATTTCTGGTAGCCGTTTCCTTCACCAAAATTGTCTGCCAGAATAAAATAAGCTAGGATTTTCACGAAAAAGTCAAAATTATTATTTCGTATTTTAATTCTCAGGATTATGAAAACCATTTGTGTTCTTCACTATCAGGAAAAATTGAGTGTTTTCTTTTTTTCATTCTTCTACATTCCCAGTGGAACACAGGGTGGCTTTAAGCATGATTTTCCCTAAAAAAGTGGTGTTTATTTCTGCTAGATGGGGTTGCTGGTTAGTCTTGTTACCAACCTGACGAGTTAGAGGAATGCCTCGGTGAGGGGATGAACCCCGCCTGCGTGATTGGCGAGCACTCTACCTCTGTTTCACAGACGCACATAAATTCAAGGTGTAGGTGAGTATAACCGCTATTCGTCAGAGAATATGAAATGTTTCTTGGAAAGAAGAATATGTCAAGAATAAATGACAATTATGGTTTTCTACAAACACTGGTGTTTTTAAGTAAATCGTTTTCCTTGTAAAAAAGGAACAGTTTCGTTTGTAATATGCATTCACATTTAATCTTGACAGAAAAACTGATTTATATGTGAGTATAGATACATTCGAACCGGTGGTGAAAAACTAAATTTCAAATAATCCGGATTATGAATAAACACATACTTCTTAGTACTTTCTGTGTATATCTTCAACAATATTAAACAGCACTGTGAGTTACCACACAGAGTCATGGATTCATAATCTTAAAAAAAATGATAGCCCAGTAAAGCATTCAAGCGAATTCATTACTTTTTCATTTTAATTATATTTAAGAGATTATTTCCCTTCCTCTTCAACTTGTCAACTTTTATTTGTTTTGAATAGATTGTACGAAAAACATGACATCTGTTTTTAGCGATAACAGTTAACTGTCAGTTTGATTCCACTTCTTATGATTGCTAATATTCATTATTATTTACTTTACCAATACTTTTGCTAACCTCTACAGGATTATGTCTCCCTGATGAATAATGTTGTCAGTAATAATGATGATACAAGTGAATGCCTTTTTTAGTGAATCACGCCCTTTTCTCTCTGTAAACTGAATGTTAGTCAAATTGAAAGTATTTTCATTACCTTAACTGATGTATATGTTTATTTGACATGATATTTCAATTACGTCTCCATTCTGTAGGTATAATTAGCTTGGATATCATAAGGGTGAATGAGAAGTAGTAGGATATTTATGTAAAATAGGCTATACTACTAAGTATATATTATAAGTAATATCTGAAAGTTCAGGGAACTACTTCTATCTTACCAATTTGATTGGGAAGGAATGTTTTATCCTCATTTTTCAAAATTAAAATGAATGGTGATTGTACTATTCATTGTTGATTCATTTACCAATAGAAATGCTTTGTACTGAACTCTACTGATTTCAGTTACGTTTCTGAGGACAATCGTACTACGTCAATTATGTTTTGTTCCGATAATTGACATGACTCGGACCTATTTTCTTAAAATACAAACTGATTGCATTATGGACACAAAAAAAACCAAGCAGGCATATTTGACACGGTCATTCAACATGCGTTATTTCTCGTTACTTTCAGCATGTTTGCCATTGACTGCTATTTTTGGCCATATGTTTCTGGAATAAAGCAAATTATTATATTTGATGACGTTTCAAGGCACCGGTTCAAACTATCTCTGAGATATCAACCAGGAAGATGTGATATCGGATAGAGATTAGTATGGGGATCTCTGGGATAACATTCGTAGCACATGTCGGAACCACGGAAGCCAGTATTTCCAGATGCAGACCCAAAATGAATAGTGATCTTCACTGCATCCAAACACATCACACCGGTCGTTTAAACTACTCACATGATTTCACCATTGAAAGTGAGCAATTCTAAGGGGATAGGGATGTAGACCGTTTAATTATTTTGGTGACTTCTGTCAACTGGTACCATGTGATATTTGCAAGCATGTTAGAATTGTTCTGTGCCTAAACTTAATTATATCTTTAGTCTGTAGGCGGCCAGTGGGAAGCTGACAAAAGAAATGATGATATAGTCTTATTCTGCACAAACTGTCTTTCTTGTTTTGTTCAAGGACATTGAGAGATTGGGCAGTCCTCTTCGCTGGGAACACTGATGAATGTCGTCATTCAGCCTGCGATGTTTTGTATGAAAACATAAGAGCGTTAAAAAACTTTTGAGCGGTTACTAACAGACAGTTCCCTAAAGAAGTTGTGTCTACAGAACTGAAGCTAGCTCTAATATCGTGAAAGTCAACGATTGTTAGCCTACAAAACGTGTGGCCGTTTTCTGGCAACTGACGATAGGGAAAAAATGAATAATGCATCTTCAGTCTTCAGTGTATCTTTTATTCCTCATTTCTGGCTACTTTCAAGGCTTTGGAGTGAGTTGGTTGAGCCTGTGAACTACTCCATCCTTGTGAGAATCTGTCTCTTGGTCCCAGTCAATTCCTAGAAGGCAGAGAACAAGTTAAGGACTTACTATCTGAAAAATATGCGTTGGGATATGGAAATGAATTCAATATGCACTTAGAAGATATTCAAGTGACAGCACCCGCCAGTCAAGCTCTTAAATAGACACGTATAAACTGTCTAGAACTATTTCCAACAAAATGGTATTACGTCAATACTATTCATATTGAAAACCATAAAACTTAACCTAGTTGGAGAAAAAACTACACTGTGAACAGAAAGATGAACATCTACCTGCTACTTTGAATAAGTTCAAAATAGTCCTAGACATTTTATATGAGTGACATTATTCATCAGCGAAACACCGTTGCGGAAACAACGCGGATATCTTCTTTTCGGCTTCTGGTATCGTCACTTCAAGAAATTTAGTTTAACTTAGTTTTGTAAAATGAATCGACTTGCATGGTAAACACTGTTGGACTCATAGCTTATTTATGTATTCCACATTCTCATTGTTTGACTTTACACGTTTGCTTGATACTGACGAACTCCTAATTGTTTCCATTTATGTTAATTTTGTGTAATTTTTTAACAGCAGTTGCTGAGAAAAGAAGGATTTTTTATGGTATCTACTGAAACCCTTGTTGAGTCGTCTTTCAAATTAATTAGAAACATCTACTGCCATCTTTGTTCCAAATCAAAAGTTTCAAGAGAAACAGGTGTTCTACACATTTAACTTTTCAGCTTCATTTTCTAAATAGTTTTAAATTATCCTACTAAATTTAAATGCTTATAAACCAGTAATGTTTAATCAATAAGGAGGTTTATTTTATTGTTACAACTTTGTGTAATCCAAATAATGCCTGTGTTAAAGTGTCACTTATGTCTAAATTACATGTTTAGAACTAATAAATAAGGGCTCTATGCTATGGCTTCCTTATTCTACAAAATAAACTTAGAGCTCATGTGGAGTGTCAAAATAACATGATTTCACGCGATGAAAGTAACCTTATTATTAGCAAACGTTACTCATCTCAGAGCCTTATTTCTTCAGAAAGAGAACCGATCTATATTACCTGTCACTTTCCACCCGCCATCATAATGCATTCTTTGCATTCTCAGCTAGAACGCAGCGATTCAGCAACACATCCATGTTGAACATGGTTTTCTGCTGTCCCTTTCAACTGGCTTCACAGCTGTCTACAAGCTTTCACTTCCTCTTCACATGCTCTTATCTACATCTCTCTGGCATGTCCATCCCGTTACTTCGAACTCGGGGCTTGACTGGAGGGTGCCGCTCACTTGAATATATCCTAAGTGTATATCCAATTCATATTCATATCTTAATGCATATATATCAGATAATAAGTTCTTAACTGGTTCTCTACCTTCCAATCAAAATTTCATATTATCTAGAGAAATCGACTGTAACCCAAAGACAAATTTTTCACATAGGTGAAGTAGTCCACAGGTTCAACCAGTTCACTGTAAAACCTTGAACTCGGCCAGAGATCAGGAATTAAAGATACACTTTGAATAATTTGACAGTGACATGTTTTCATTTTTGATGTATCGTAGGTATATATATCATCATGAACTGAGAGTCGTTCATTAAGAGAACCAGTGACAACACATCTTCAATCTGAAATACAGCCAGATTCGATGAATATCCTGGGATCATAAATGTGGGAGGACGTTATGTCCTGATTGATAAGTTGTGTATCCATGCAAGCAAAAATAATGGAAACTGATGGAGATTAGATATTTAAGATCATTCGGCTTCATTCTATTAGTGGAGTGATGATATTCTGATACCGGCACCACATGACTCACCCCTTAGACCGCAGTGGGGTCTTGAATGTCCACTATCAATGAGTACGTGAATGAGATGAATACGTTTCTAGCACTTCCTAGTAGTACAGATTTCTCTTAATGTCGAAATTATTAACAGTTTTACTCTGGATTGCAATTTTTGTTTTGACCACCAAGGAAATGGAACTAACTTTGGTTTTATCTCCACCGTATCAAAATTTGCCTTCATTTCATGCTGGAGAAAGAGTTCAACTCCACAATATCCTTTCTTGACGTCCAACTAATAAGACGAGAACAGGATGGAACACTGAAAAGGTCTATTCACAGAAAGTCGACGTGGAACGGACACCTTACTAACTTTCACAGTTGGGTACCCCTATACACCAAACGAAACCTGATCCGTTCACTCAGCTACAGAGTTCGCAGAATTTGTACCCCGGACACCATAGAAAATGAACTGAACAATCTCAAGAGAATCTTCATCGAGAACTGTTATCCAGAAAGATTTATTGCAAAATCTATGAATCCTAGACCAGAAAAGCCACCCATGCTTAGCGTCAAGAAAAAACTACTCTACATGAACCTTCAATTCAATGGAGATTTATCAGCGGAAACACTAAAAAATCGACTGTCGAACTCACTTAAGAAGACCTTCTTTCCAGCTGAACTACGACTAACCTTCTCGACAAAACCTATGATTCATGTGAACGTGAAGGATAAGCTACCACTGCTGGCCTCATCAATGTGTATTTATCAATTCACCTGCCCGTGTGGAGCCAGGCATGTTGGCCGTACCCAGCGCTCACTTTCCAAACGTATCACCGAAGACTTTTCAACATGGTTTTACAAAGGAAAAAATCGATGCCTCCGCAGTTCCATCTTAGAAAATCTGACAAAATCCGGACACCAAGCTACACCGCAAACAAAATTCAAAGTCGTCTACAGAGTAAGAAGTAGTCTTCCTAAAGGTGTGCTAATCAGACTTCTTCAGACTGTAGAAGCAATGGCGATTCACTTGCTAAATCCTGAACTCTGCATACAGAAGAAATTTGTTCAATCACTACACTTGCAATGGACGTAATCTTTCTTATTAGCCGACAAGTATATTCTACCTAATCTTTTCTTCTGTCTCTTCATTAGTATTATTTGTCCTCTCAATTGTAATATTTTACATTTTCAACTTTCTTGTTCTCTACCCCCACCCTATTCAATTTCTACACCTCACTACCACTGTTACTGACTTGAACAACGCTCAATTTTTAGTCATTTATGTTACGTCATCCAACTTATTTGCTCAATTTCACTTCTACTTAGTCTCTACCTGTAATTACTTCTGTTGTTATCCTGACCTAAGTTGTAACATTTTAGTCAATTATATTACGTCATCTAACTTACTAACTAACTCAATCTTACTTCAGTTGCTGTCTGATTAACTTTGTTTCTATATTACATCATTCTTGTAATAAATAATCAATTATCTAAACTTGACAAATCTCATGTACACACACACAAAAATAATTATATATAAATGCGATTGTACAGCTATGTGAATGAATTCGCCGAAAAGAGTCTCTTCGCTGAACGTCTTCTCTTTTTCATAATCAAGGTTTGTTTGTATGTATATAAATACGTGTCTCTTATTTGCTCATTGTTACATACGAAATGTAACATACTGTTTCCTTCAGTGGGGAAATCTGCTGCATTCAACGCATAAGAAACACGACTGAGACTCTCAATAGTAAAGCCAACATTGGTGATCAGATGACCAAACATGACTAGCCACAGGGAACCCTGGCAACCGACCAACAAATAATCTGTCATACAATTTCTTGACCTTGGTATCCAACGAGATATAAACGGCAAAATCATAGGATATATACACGGAACAGAGACCTGGAGGGCGGTTGAAAAGTGAAAAGCAGCACAGTAGAGAAAAAGCCTATCTTTCTGCAGCTGGCATTCAAAGGTGATGATACTGCTAGTAGAATAAGATGCAGAGTGAACGCTGCCCTGAAAAGAACATATCCAGCCGCCAAGCTTGTATGTGTTTATCAAACAACTAGTTGTTTGATACAATCAAAAGTGGACAAATACCCACCTCATGTTACCTCCAACTATGTCTACCAATTAACATGTACGTGCCAAAGCACATACATCGGAAGAACAGAGAGAAGGGTTATTGTCCACATTTCTGAACACATACCAAAGAAGCTGAGACTCAAAGGTCTGCATGCAATAAACAGTGCGAATGCGCGTCATCTATTGAACACTGGTCATATTGTAGACAACTTGAAGTCGTTCAAAATAATCAACAAGCAAAAGAAACCTAGCTTGCTACTCTTTGGTGAAGCAACTGCTATCAAATGACTCAAACCAAATCGATGTACGCAGAAAGAGACAGTGATGAATCTTGCACTGCCTTGGTGATAACAAAAAATATACAACTTTATGAGTCACCCCTTTTTCTTGTTTAGAAAACTCTACTCTCTCATCTAAACATCACTTACCCTACCTTGTTCTTTTCTTTTTTTTGTATTGACTATTAGTTACGTAATCTACTTTTTTGTTATGCTCTTTCTAGCTAAACCTTGTTTCTATAAACACACATATATATGCAACTCTGTTTCTTGTTTCCAAGCCTAATTGTGTAATTATTCTATAAATAGTCAGTGTTTGTAACTCTTAATTAGTTAAATCATTCCGGACTAATGTTACTTTTACTTCCTACCAATTATTCCTTGTGATCGTGGAAAAGTATGTTCAAATCTTTAATGTAATGTAATTCATATTTTTATCGTTCAGGTTGTAACCAGTTGAGAAGAATCCTCGAAATAATAAAATATGAGCTCATATTATCCTGGTTCTTGCTTTGTTCAAATCTATCATCCATTGGAAGAAAATCAGATGAGTCGGAGATACGCTAATGAGACTACCGAGAGACATCATGCCCCATGACCTCTACTGAAACTTAAATGGCGAACGTTGACTTAGGAGTGGGTTTAAGTGTCACATTGAGCAGGTCGTGTGAAGATGAAATGAAAGCCTACTGACAGTCATAGAGGAAACTATAAATGACGTCGGAGAACAGATTTGCTGTTGAAGCCTCATGTTCCACTCAGAATCCATGGTAGAATGTGATTATCTGTCAACCAATTTAAGGATATTTTCACTCAGAAATTACGTGTTTCCCCTCACCGGTGTTTTTCAGATTTGTCCTCAAAAGGATTACTAACTTTTAGGCTATAATCGCATTTTGTCTCCTAAAGAGTTTATTTACGGATTCATCTTGTATGATCATCCACTTACTAAGCACTCACTTCATTTGTGTTTCGGAATGTCTCTGTGATATGAGTGACTCCTAACACTACCCTTCACTGTTCTCCAAATAAAATAAGAAAAAACGTCAAACATAAATATTTACTCTTTCTAAAAAGAATATTGAATCACTTTTAGGTAAATAAACAAAGTTGTATTCGATTTGCATAACGAGCAAAATGACACATATACAGTGAATTTAACACACAGCATTATCAATCATCAATTCAGATCAGTCCCTTAAGTACTCCTTCCCCAAATGAATAGCAAAAGTTACAAACTAAATGTCCTAAAATTCAAATATTTAGTTTATTTTAGAGTGAGTTTTACTAGTGAGATAAATTGTCACAAAGTTGTATGAAAATTCAGATTCAAAACGAAAAGACTGAGAAGCAGAATCACCGTTTCCATCATTACTCAATCCTACAGTTTGAACTTTCCTAGTTCACAAGCGACTAAATTCATTCTATCGGGTTGGCGTGGGATGAATTGTATTAGTCAAGTTCCCAATGTGCCGGTTGACTCCAACAATGTAAAATCAATTCACAGTGCATTGAGATGGCAAGTCACTTAGCTTGCAAACCACAATGCAAATGTGACTGGTAGAATTCAGTCTTCATTAATACGGATAACAAGATGGTTACTCCTAAATGACTTATTAATGTGTCCATTACAGGAGGTCAACTGTAAGCCACAATAGCTCGAAAGCAGAATCCCTGGACGTAGCAGTGTGTGACGCAGGTTTGAACCACGGAGAGGTCATGATCTTCTTTATTGTCGCAGATACTCCTTTCTGACTAGCAGCAACAAATTAAAGTGTTATAGTGTTGTTCAAACTCATTCGATGGAACTCGTGCATGAAGTTCAGTTTTCACCTACACAAGAAAGACGGTTGCTAAAATCTGAGATCATCTCACTCTGCTGACCAATTTTCTTCGTTGATTCAATCTTCATTCAACCATTCATGTAAGTATCCAATAAAACCTTTCTAAATCTTCAAGAACAAACGAAATCAAAATTGAATTCAAAAGAAATAACGTATTTATTGAAGGATTTCGTCATGAGCTCACATCATTTTGAGAACCATTGGAAAACCTGAGAGTAGTAGATAGCTGTTCCGTCCCGTTTTGGGACTCTTCAAAAGTACGCATCCACCGGTGTTCAGACCCAGAACCTTCTGGTTACAAGGTGAGCTCATAGACCATTAAGCCACTGGGACGCGATCCAATGGAATTCGTCATGTTTAGATGTCGTCAACAAACAGACTCAAGTGGTTATTTATTTATTCACACGTGCAGTTCATAAAAAACAATGATAACTGTCCTCCTAATACTTTAGATCAGATTAAAGATATTATATGTCTACAACGATCTCCGAATCTCTCTCTGTCTGTAATAAAACCAGTAGTTGTTCATCTTATTGATAAACAAGGTTTTCGATTAATCGAATGATCAAAAAGAAGTCGAATTTCGTCTTCCTTACCCAATGACCGGCATGATTTCTCTAAATTATATTAGCCATTTCCATGGTTTTATCCTTTTTTTCCCGAATCGCATTCATCTTCTCTTAGGAAGAACTTGTTGATGTGTAGCTGAGCCATGTTTATCACCGTACTTACGTAAATATCAATAGATCATGACTACTGTTTAGCGAAATATAATTTGATAATGAATCTGATTTTTACAATCGTCAAAATGTCTCTTCGTGAAAAAGGATAACTACTGAATAAAGAAATGATCTAGAACCAGAGCAAGTTCATTTCGCTATTATAACAGTAGAGTTATAACAATCTAAAGTGAATAAACAAACTGGGCTTTTCTCGAATTATGATAAAAAATAGAAAAATAAAAGTTGTATGGTTTATGAAATCAAAGAATATGGAAAACGTTAAAATATCACAGAATGTTTAACTAAACATCCATAATATGTTGAAATTTATATTTTATTTTTATTGGATACAAAAGGCTCTTGTGGTATTTGTCAACTCCTGCCATCTATGACGTACACGTGACATCCGGCTATCAAGAAATGGACGCGTATGCTGAACACTTTCTCGCTCTTCGTTTCTTTATAGCTTTGACACATGGCCATTGATAATGAAAATGCTATCTGTCTTTGAACAGAGATGATTTTCGCTTTGTATTTCCCCTGTTATGTGGTAAAATGTGGTGATTAATATCTAGATTATGCACAGAGAGTTAGATAAGGAAGGGTAAGTCAATTGATGCGGTTGTAAAGTAATATTAGTGATTAGAATGGATGACATTCTTACAAAGTCATCATTTTTCTCATCAAGCAATGTTAGCCTTCAAAGGCCTAAGATTACAAAGAGTTAATGGTGGTCAACCAAAAGCCTGACACCAGTCCATGGAACCTCTTACAGTGGGTTCACGCCAGCCACATCATAAGGTTTAAAATGTCTGTTTGTGATCCACAGGATAATAAGAATGAGCGATTTGAGGCTGATAATGATACGACTTAAGACTGTTGTAGGTGACGCAGACGCATAAAACCACTCTGTTTTCTCAATATTACTGTACTTTCTCCCCTACATTTCTGCTCATTCTACTTTTTTTGAGCTTCATTTTTCTCTCTTTGCTCTTCCACTGTGTAGCACATGGGATGCGGCAACATGAACCACTGCAAAGTTCTATGTTGAAACTTATTAAGTTTTACTGAAGAAAAGGACTCTGTACAGTTATAATTACTGATGACGTTTCGAGCACAAACTATTGCTCATAATCATATCGAAACATCATCAGTTAATATAACTGTAAAACACTGTGTGACTTATCAAAATAAAATCTTAACCATTATGGAGTTATACTCTACCACAGTACCCAAGTTTTATACTTATATCAAAAGGATTCTGTCTCTGCAGATATCAACCACTTGAATGAACGCTTCACAATAGCAATTAAGGGTTAATGTAACGCGGGTGGCTGGCATTAAAAACGATAGAAACTAACTTTAAGCCTCCATTGAACACACTATCACTCAACAAATATGAATATATATATCTGATTTAAAAGCCCTCAACATTATGAGACGGGCGTCCTGGATACCCCTATTAGTTGCCGTCACCTAAAAGACAATGTGTATTATATATAAGTATATATTTGTATATATAAGTAACGCATTTGCAGGTGATTTGTGCTGAAGGTTACCATCAGTCTCTTCTGATTTTCATGTTTCAAGTAACTATAAGCATAACCCAATTATTTTGATGTGGTGTTCTCTGAGCTGGATAGTTAATTTGCGAAGCTTTCATCATCCTACTGGGTGACATCTTCAGCGCATACTTCAACTTGAACTGAGCTTTTAGATTTCTCCGCGAGTTTATTAATTATCTCTCCAGGTGACTTTGGACGTGATTGGTTGTTTTTGTGTGTTTTCACACCTTCTAGGCTACTTGTATTGTCACTCAACCACGGACATCAATTCGACTGGGACAACGTTCAAATATTATACAGAGGAAACAACAAGAATGCTAGAGAATTTTTAGAAGGCTGCTTGGTATTCCAGTAAATCATCAATCAATAGACACATCGAGATTGACAAAAGTTATCAACCGATCAGAAAGAAACCTCACACACATAGGGTCAAAGTTAAAGTCAAAGAAACAATCAGTTCCAATACAAGTAGCCTAGAAGGTGTGAAAACACACAAAAACAACCAATCACATCCTAGGCCGCCGGGACAGATGATTAATAAACTCATGCAGAAATGTAAACGCTCACTAAAAATTGAAGTATGTGCTGAAGATGTTGTCTAGAAGAGCGATGAAACTTTCGCAAATTAACTATCCAACTCAGAGAACACAAACACATCAAAATCATACACCTGAGCTACAAATCTTCTCTATCGTATATAACCAACTATGCACACTTCTGATGTATATGATATTCAGTGCTAAGAAATTATTGTCACTCTTGATATACACTGACCAATTCAGAGTTCCCTGGTTCATTTGAGAATGCAGAATAGTGACATATTGCAAGATAATTCAAACGTGTTTTCCTAATATTTCAATTTAATTAGCTAAAAGTGATAAAATTGTAGTGTTTAATTGACATTATTGAACTGTTTTGAAAACTTCTGTGAATGTCGAAATAGTTATTCTTGGGCATACAACTAAAATACATTAGTTTGAATGATCGCCGCTTTAGGAACATATGTAAAAAGAAAGCATTTTTGATGCAACAAGTCACATATACGAGAATGAAAAAATGTTTATTTCTGAATCCAGCTTTCAAACAAAAATTAAGGCCACTGAACATCACTCGCAAGAGGAAACACAACAGAACCCAATTATTTTAGTAGAAATCTGAATTAATAGTGTGAAATATTCCCATATCATGAATTAAAATTCAATCTGAACGAGGAATGTTCTTTTTAACAATTTCCTGTCAGGCTCTTACAATTATAAAATGCTTATTATATTTGTTGTCGTCACAATAATGATAGCCAGTTATGCGGCGGATACCTTTCTTACGTAGAATAACAGATTAGTTATGGGGTGTCAAAATAAATAGTCGTATTTGTGTGACAAACGTGCTAGGCTGAAATCGACTACAAAATATTGTGAAATGGGGGACGATGGTGGTGATTAGTCATAATAGATTTGTAGAGTGTGAGGTGGGAAAGTTGACAAGTCAATTCAAGGTTATAAAAGGTGTCAGGTGAGCGGCTGGTATAGCCTAGTATGCATTAAAAAGGAGATAGTAAGACTGCAATGACGGGTTCATAATGAAATAACCAATGTGTGAAATGAAACAGGTGGAAGGTAAGATAAGATAATATCACTAATAATAAGTCCGGATAGTATAAATGTAAAATTCTGGAAATCCTGAAAGTCACTAGAAATAATGCATAGAATAGTAGTTTGCTGAATGAAATAAACATGAAAATAAAATCTACAAAAGAAATAACGACTCGAAACTCCGAGGTTCATATTTAAATGTAAACAAAATAAGGAGAGAGAGAGAGAGAGATGAGAAGTGAAGTATGAAGGCAGTATAGTCTCACTAGATATCAAAGAGCTCTAGAATAAAGAGGTTGACTAATTAGTGATACACACAAATTTCTACCGGCTTAAAAAACTGAGAAACTTGAGAATATATTTGATTACAAACGTGCATTGTGATCACCGCTTGAGTAGATCATAACACGATAAAAATGTGTTAAAATCAGGATCCGATTTCTCACTAATCAATGCATTTTGTTTTCATTTAACAAACAATACCACTATGAACCTGCTCATTGAAAAATGAACAATTGGAAAACATAATAACAGAACAAAAGTCTTTTCATCTTGCTGTTATTGAATCAAGAATTCTGCCGAAATAGCAATTTGATATTCATCAGCGAATTGAAAAACTTCACTGGTTTTGGATACAATCAAGTGCATGTTTTATTTTTTAGTTAGTTTTTGTATATGTCACGTGGAGAAAATGTTGAACTCCTGAAGTTGACAGGTAATTTGCTTCTGATTACATTCACCTTTTTGAAGGATTTTGTTAAAATTTCAGACTTTTTATCCGCCGTCTGTAGAATGAAGTCAGTGTTAGGAAATCTATATGACTGAAACAATCATGCTGACTGTGATTTAATGAACTTGTAGTAAACTATCGTAAGCACAGAGCATGACTGCACTTAAACGATACATTTGAACTACGAAACTCGTCATTTATTCGCCGCTCTGCTATAGGTGTTAATTGTGATACTTTAACATCAGACGAAAAGCAATTGTGTGTATATCTCATGAGTATTTCAAATAACTAAATATTCAACTTGTCGAAATTAAAACAAAACATATGAGCGAACAGTTAGATCTTCAGACTTAATTCTGTTTCACACAACTTTCTGTATAAAAGCTTTTAAACAATATCAGCGATGATTATAATACTGGTGAGATTAATGATCACTCAGAGTAAGGCAAGATTAAGAGCATATGATGGTCAGTAATGATACTGAACCGGATATATCTTCGGCATTCGGTTAGTTTCGAAAAGATCAAGGTTAGGCATAGGTTAGGGACAGATGGGGTTAGGTGGACCTGATTACAGCGAAATTAGGTTTGCTTAAGGATAAATCAGGATGACGACCAGACTTGTAGTAGATTAGCGTATGTTATGACCGGAACTACGACTTAAAAGACTATGAGTGAATACTAACTTAATGCTATGGTTAGTCTGCTGTAATTGCTCGGCATTAACAACAATAATAATACCACCGTGCCGCATCGAAAGACGCGAAGACCAGACGTTAGTTAGAGAGCTTCTGACTGTCTCGAAACAACAGTTAAAATGAGGATGACAGCGCTTGCGTCTATGTATGACTAAATTGACCTTGAGAAGCACTAATGTCACTGATACACTAAGGCAGTGAACAACCAATAGGATTCCAAGGGTCACAAGTAGGGTGATAGAAATACAAACAGACATGTAGATATGAAATGTGAAAAATCAGGTCTGTATATATCAAAGTATGACCAAGGTTAGGTTAAGCCCTGAGGACTCTAATTCACTTCTTTTAACATAAATACTCACTCCAAGGTCTAAAGTTGAACTTTGCCATAAATATATGTGTAAGGGACTTTCTAGCAATCTCGGTAACAGAACAAGTCGTTGAATAAAAATCCAAGTTAATGAGATGAAAGTGTACCAGTATATTATAAAAAATACAGTAATGAGTTATATAAATTAATCGGTTAAGGTCCGCCGCTACAAATTATTAATATAATCCACAGAAGCGTACACTGTTGGAGTCGTGTGTACTGGTAGAAACTGTGTATCGGTTATAGGATAGTCTTCAGAGGAGGATAAGAGGTTCCTGCGAAAATCCAAAGTATACAACATGGATATGAGTGAAGCAATTAGACAGTATAGACTAGTGAGAAGAAGAAATGGCCAGCAGTACACTGTATTTTAGATTTTACTCGGAAGTTATCTGTATTCCGACATGAATTGTTTTAAACAAAAGTCATGTACAGTATTTCTAATTTCAACATCTAGTAAAAGAGTGTACAATCATATTGTGTTACGTACTCCACATATGTGTCTTCTCAACAATACTGAGATGACTTTCCGTTCATTTCTGAAACCTGCATTTCATGCTTTGAAAATTGACTTGAAAGTTTTACATTTTGATCTCAAGTGGGTTTTAAGAAAAACCCGAAAGGCGAGGAATTTTATTATTCATCAACTCAACAGTTATCTTTTGTGTCCTGTTCATTTATTCACTTTTTCGTTTCTATAGGACCATGGACATGGTCCGAGGTTCGATTCCCTGCCGACGCACACCTGATATCTATGATCGGCCTGCAAAATTTGGGCTACCGAATTCCATACTTGTACCAAAAATACAGTGTGGAATCAAGCTGTAATCAAAAACGAAATATTTCTTCCGTTAACTTTTGATACTTTCACACTATTTACACTGTTTCCAATCAGGTGGCTGAATCTTACTTCACTATTCATGTGTAAAAACTCTAAGGGTTTATATTTACTTATGACGCTTCTCATCACCGCTTAAGCTTGATTACATTAAAACATTCGGACTCAGTAGGAATTCTTTACAAACAAGATAAAAAAGTGCGAGTATCATGATCCCTATTTGGAATTAAAATTGCTGAAGTGTGTGTAGTAATTAGTTTATCAAGATAAAAAGCTGAAATTCATGTGAGTTGTGTAAAAAAGGTATGGTTTTTTATTCCTGAGAAAATGCTCTAGGAAATTCATGGAAATTATTCCAATTGATTAACAATGGATTTCGCGGATGATTTATGTTTGATGTCACATAAATCGAAGACTTACAAGCAAAAACCGACAAACTGGTGGAAGAAGCAGCAAAGACAGGACTCCAGGTGACCATAGACAAGACGAAAGTTATGAAAATAACCAACCAACAACAACAACAGCATTGTCTCAACTACAGGAGAAACGGACGGACGAGGATGTCGAATCGAGAATCGGGAAACGGGAAGGCAAGAAACACATTCATCAACCTGAAACCAATCTGGAAATTTTCGTCACTCAGCAACACTCAACAACAAAATTCGGATTTTCAATACAAACGTCAAGTCACTCAGTTCTTCTATACGCACCGATCAGAAAGTTGGCGGGTCACAAAGAATATTTCCAACAGCCTGTTGCACACCTTTATAAACAGCTGTCTTCGTTCTTTACTCAAGATCAGATGGCCGGAAAGAATCACCAACAAGAAGCTATGGGAAGAAACAAAGCAAGAACCAATCGCTCAACAAATATGCTGGAGAAAGTGGAGATGGATTGGACACTCACTGAGGAGGCCGCTGAGTGACATCACGCGTCAGGCCGTCGAGTGGAACCTGAAAGGGAAGCAGCGAGTGGGACGTCCAAGGGTGACATGGAGGATATCGTGCGAAGATGAATTAAAACAGTATAGATTAACATGGACGCAGGTGAGAAGTACAGCAGAAGACAGAAACAAGTGAAAATGTGTAGTTGACGCCCTATGTTTCACTAGGAACCCAAGGGAACAATAATAATAATTAACAATGGATGGGTAGGGAGGCACTAAAATCCCAAGAAACATGCTATCCAGGATGCGTTATATTACTTCCTTTAACGTAACCAAATTAAGATGAAAGGCATGAGAACATCTGGCTGATTCGAAAATGCATCTGTTTTTAAAACGAGCAACAAAGATTCATAAAGCAGGAGTTATTGAATTCATCAGATGCCGGCTGAACTATTCAGCCGTAAATTCTACAATGCAGTGATATGTATTCATTCATAAATGCATTCAAAGATATGTGTTTGATAAGTAAATAAATTGCAATGAATTAATTGTGCAAAATGACAGGTAAGATTGTTTCACATCTGAGCTTTATTTGTCGCTTTAACAAGATTTATATTGGCGGTCCACTTCAATCACTTGGTTACATGAATTTCCACCCAATAAAGTGAATCAAATTCCCTCTGATTCTTTCATATTAGTTTGTTTATCAGATATATCACACAGTGAAACAGTATGATTTACTGGATGACGTTTCGAACACAATTGATTATTGTTCATAACCATATCAATTATAATTATATGACTTTGAAACTTGAGACCTGGCCATCGAGAGTGGAGGACATGAAAAGGCTAGCTGTATTTGATCATAGGTGCCCGCGTTCTATCTCCGATGTGAATGATATATTAGGGTGAGCAATACTGATGTTAGGCGTTGAGTGGTTTGATAAGATGGGAAAGTCGATTGATGGGGATGTGAAGGTGAGTCGACTGAGATGGTTAGGACATGTGTTATGCATACTCATTCATCGCCTTCCTCTACCAACGGGCAATGTTAGCTAACAAAGGAGCAGTTTGGAAAACAGCCAGTGGTGGTCAAACCAAAACATGGCTTCATCACTCAATGAAATCCACAATAGTTAGTTTAAGTCACGTAAGGAGGTATAGAATTCCTGGCTGGTTGGTGCCCTCAGGACGGTAAACACCACTGGCTGGAGACAATAAGTGATATGACTCAAAATCGTTCATAATGGCCACAGCAGATGCATCCACTCCTTGTGACTTATAATACCCAATAAAGCTATATGGTTCTTCTATATTACTACTCTTTTTGCCTGATATCTGTGTTTACTGTCTCTATTTCGCATTTCTTTTTACTTTCTTCTCTTTCTTTGTGTGGTGAGTGAAGTGTGGCGACTTGAACTGCTGAAGATCGGTGCAAAGTTCTATGTTGAAACTAGTCAGTGAAACACGAAATACGAGAAGACAAGTTCAGATTTAGTTTGAAAGTGATATGAAGTAGATGCTGTGATAAGAGAAAAGATATTGAAATGAAAATGAACATCTGAAGCCTTATGCTTTACTTGGAAATCAATGGAATCATAACAATAATAATAAGACTATTTTCTGATCATGACAACCACAAATGCAGTATTTAGGTTTACGTGCTGATGTATCTAATTCCATATGAATTACTATGGGATAAAAAATATCAATAGAATCTTCTATTTTCCATTGTCTGGTTTCAGTTATTACAAATTTGTTCTCAATTCAACCCTTTTTCTTATCTGTGTTGAGGTACTTAATACTTTTTACTCTCTGGGGAGTTACATCTGTGTCTAGTTATCTATTCATAGAAAAAGGATTTTTTTTAACCTGGTCATTAGTAATTCATAGATTAATTTTTGTAAAACAAAACGTTAACATAATCTAAATTTGGTGTTGTTATCAGAGCGTAGTAATCTATCGGACAATATTTTCCTTGGTGCAGTCAAAAGTGGAGAGATAACCTTCTCATGTTAATTTCAACTGTGTATACAAATTTACGTGTATCTGCGGAAGCAGTTACATTGGGATAACAGAAAGAAGAAGGGCAGACTTCCAATCTTCTGAACATATGAGGAAAAGCCTTCGTCTCAAGAAAACAAATACTCACAATAATGCCATTACCAGCCATTTTATCAATACAGGTCATCACTTGGAAGTCACGAAATCCATTAAAATTATCAATAGACAAAAACGCTCAACAATGGATAAGTCTTTATTTTAATAAATCACACAGTGTTGTACAGTTATATTAACTGATGACGTTTCGAGCACAGACTATTGCTCATAATCATATCAAGTTACTCACACAACTTCTTTCCTTCATTTATATACATGTATATAAATGATTTATTAGAATAAAATCTTATCCATTATGGAGTTATACTCTACCACAGTGCCCAAGTTTTATACTTATATCAAAAACGCTCAAGTTTGCCGAAGCGATCTCTATTAAACACCTGAAACCCGATTGACGTGTTCAGAAAGAAGCAGTCATCAGTGTTTCATTGCAAATCCTGGCAACTGGATGTCTTTATTCTCTCCTTCAACTGATTACGTATTCTTTGGCTTTAACATCACACAAACCCTTTGTTACAGTATAATTTTGCTTGTCTCTTGTTTCTATGACTTCAGTTGAACTCAGTACATTGTTACCTAATTTAATAGTCACTCAGCATCTTACGAATCTCTCGTCTTTATTACGCAACTAACTCCTTTACTATTGTATGCATTCATTTACCTTTTTTAAACTTGAACTGCCTGTTTATAAACAATATTAGCGTATTTTTCTCAGCACTGTTCACTAAGTTCGAGACTTTCTGTCACCTGACATCATGTAAAATTTGCAAGTATGTCAAAACGTTTCTGTAACTTAACTTAATAATAATTTATTTCAAGGTGACATAATTTCTTCCCACTTTGTGATGGATTAGGGAGGTTTCAGCAGTTACCTTCCTAAATTCCTTCTTTCACGTAAATAATAGTCTAGATAAGGACAATTATTATGAATAATTATGGAATATTTATCAGAAGTTATTTTGTAAACCAGTTAAATGAGAAATATACAAAGCAAATATCAACATCAAAGGGATTTAAAATAATTGAGTCGTTTATAAAATGACATATTCCTACCAAAACTAAGCCCATTTACATAATTAATTAAAATGTAAGCACACATGAGTGAATATAATTAAAGTGGATTAGTGTTTGTTATAAACCAAAATTGATGAGATGATCCGATTCCTATGAATCATGCATCACTACATAAAAATCGTTGATAAATTATCATTAGGCTAGAAATATGTAGTCAATTAAATTGGATTGATATGAGAGTGGAATTTGTGGACTGCAAAACGATATAATTCCAAAGTACTATTACTATTCCCTTGGGTTCCGAGTGCAACACGGGGCTTGAACACTGCTGTTTTCTCTACAGTTCCCTTCAGCTGGATCTCTCATCTCCTGCCGCTCGCACAATCTCCACTATGTCACCTTCACACCGAACCCCACTCGCCACTTCCCAGTGCAATTCCAATCGAGTGATGGCCCGCATTGCACGAGATGTCATTCGGCAGTCTCCCCAACATATGCCCAATCCATTTCCATTTTCTGCTGCACATTTGTTGAGCAATAGGTTCCTAGTGTATTTGTTGCAGTCAGAGTGTCTTATTGCTAATTATTTCTGGCCTGATGGCTTCCAGTTTATCTTCAGTATGGAGCCATAGAAGTGGGTATCTGTTGATAAGTGCTCTTTGTGACACTTAGTGAAGTTTCTGACCCATATAGTAGAACTGGCTGACTGACTCCACGTTTGCGTTGAAAATCCGAATCTTGTTGTTTATGCTGGCTGAGTGAAGCAGAAGATTTCCACACTGGTTTCAGGTTGATGAAGGCGTATCTCGCCTTTCCGATTCTGCCTAGTGTTGACGTTTTTATCCGTTCCGACTGCCTGTGGTTGCAATGATGCTTCTTAGATAAGTGAAGGAAGCATTTTCTGTCAAATCTCTCCTGTAGTGATTGGTGCTGTTTGTTGTAACTGTTAGTTGGTTATCTTCATCACCTCCATCTTCTCTGTGTTCACCTGGAGTCTCGTCTTCGCTACCAGCTTGTTCAGTCAGTCTTTCGGTTTTCGCCTTTAAGCTTTTGAGATTCTGTGGTATAAATCATCCATGCGCGAATTCCAGACCTTCTAGAGCGAACCAACCAATCAGGAACCAATCGTGCTACAAATATGTAGAAAGAAATGGAGTTAGATTGGCCATACATCAAGTGAGTGACATCACACGCTAGGTCATTGCTCGAGTAGAACGCGAATGGAAAACGGAGAGCTGGTCGTCAGTGCGAGGGTGACATGGAGGAGGTCATATGAAGAAGAGATGAAAGTATATGTGCAGACGTGGAGCCAGGTGAAAACGTTGACAGAAAGCCGAACGTAGTGAGGACGATCGCCTGAAGCCATGTGTTCCTCTAGGAATTAAAGGAAACAATAATAATAATACACATTTTCAATAACAATTGCTTTCTAAATATTATGTGTGTATATGACTGTAGACAACGGAAAAAATTTGAAAATAGTCACTCTCTTCACTTATCTAAAAAGTATCCTGTCATCTACAGCTGCCTACACGGATGAGAATGTCAAAGCCGGAATCGAAAAGGCAAGGCAGAATTTCATAACTCTCAAGTCAGTTTGGAAATCATCTGCACTCAGCAAACAGAACAAAATTCAGATTTACAACATTGGTGTTAGGTTAGTCAGTTCTTCTATATGGGTCATATACATGGCCAGCACGTCACCAAAAGTAATTCCAGCAGGCTACTGCAGACTGCTATTAACAGCTGCCTACTTTGCTACCTCCATGTTGAAGATCAAATGACCAGAAAGTATTAGCGACAAGAAACTATGGGAATGAACCAACGAATTACATATTGCTCAACCAATACATAGAAGAAAAGGAAGATGGATTGTGCACACACTAGGGGGACCGTCGAATGACATCACATGCCAGGCCATAGATCGAGTGGAACCCCAGTGGAAAACGGTAAGTTAGGTCTGTGTCCGAGTGAAACATGTAGGAGATCATTCGAGGAGGAGATGAGAAAATATGGGCGAATATGGGGACAAATAAAGGGGATTGTAAAGAATAGGACCGACTGGAGACGTCCTGTTGAGACAGTATGTCTCACCCGGAACTCAAATGAATTTACTAACCCAAGGTTTCTATCATCCTTCATCGATATACGTATGACAGAAACTTCGGAATAAGGAGTGAGTTACCCTGGGATAGTTTCATATGTCTAAACATTATCCATTGAAGTTCCAAATAGTAAAACTAAGGATCTGATGTTAAATTCCTGCAGACAATACTTTTATCTGAAATCATTCAAAGTTGTGAGGTTCAGCCATAAGTTTGAATCCTGCATTCATTCTAATTCTTGGAGCAATAAAGAGTATTTAATCAGTCTCTTAAATGGTAAGAAGTAGAATTTCTTCAGACACAATAAAATGTGCAAACTAAAGACGTTGAAATGCAGATGAGTTATCCGACGACCAGTTGTCAAAAACAACTAGGGTGTCTTATTCCATTATCCTATAAATAAATGAAAATAAATGTCTTTCTGGGACACGCTAAAGTAACTTTGATACTATGCTAAGGATTTCGGTGTTTCCACCGTTTGAAAAGTCAGTGTTCGGACATGTAAATATATTTTAAGTGATAAACCATTGAGTTACTTTTTTCCCCATAACCTTTCCAATTTACACAAGAATATGTCAGCGTGTTACGTTAAAGAGGGTACGACTCGTGGTTTGTAAATTTCAAACAGCATACGCATAAACACGTCTAACACTTTCATGGGATAAAAGAAATAATAATTGGACATTGAACAAAAGTTCATCTCCAAACGTGTCAATCATTAAACGTCAGTTGAAAATGCAACGCATGCATATCACATGACTAGTTTGTACAAGTTGCCTGCCTCCTTTTGATATATTAGGCCTACTTCTATAGCATTAATTTCTGCCTGGAAATGATTTTATAGTGAGGTTTGAGCGCAATCATCATGTAATAAATGCTAGGTGCAACAAAACATAACCAGAGCTTAAATTAATTTGAACTAGATCTCCACTCGTAATAAAGTGCATAGGGTGAAAGCAGTGTTTTTCAGACATTAGGAATGAAACGTATTCAACAGAAACAAAATGGCAGCCATTTTGCAGAATCTATAAGTAATTAGACCATTAGGACCACTACGTAATTTTCTGTGAAAAATTTTGAAAAATGTTTTATTCGTTGAACAAGCGTACGAAACTACTAAGCGACTATAGTATTTGAATAATATTCTATTTGACAGTAGGACTATTCTCGTTAACCTTGGACTGAAAAACCACAACCTCTCCTTTTTTTAAAAACTATGGAAAAGTTACTCTTAATTATTCTTCAACCTTCACTTAAAGCCTTTAAGGACTCCAAGCAGTTGGTCTAAACACATTGTAGAAGTACTTTAGATGCAGCTTCAGTCTCGCATCATAACACTGTCTCCAGTTTAGACAAAGGAGCTATATTTGTTCGCTGCGCCTTCCTAGGTTACACATCTGCTTTCGAATTTGTAACTGGGGATATTTTGCTGAATAAGCCTGCTGAAACTCAAACTAAGTGTTGGGTTGTCAAACTGCTGCATTTTTATTTCTCAGGAAAAAAAGCAGTACACTGTATGTGAGGGGAAGTCATCCACTTCATTGCTTACTGAGGCTGATGTTTTTCAGGGTGGTTTTCTTTCTCCTTTTCTGTTTTCTTTCTTCTTGCATAGCTTACCTCACTCTGATGGAATAAACTCTGTTGAGTATGCAGACGATCTGACTGTTTCAAAGCCTGTTAACTCCTACTTAGACTGTACCAAGACAAACAGCTTTCTATCAGGGGTCAGCAAATGGTCTTTGTCTAATGACCTTAAACTGAATCCTCCCAAATATCAGACTGTTAATTTGTTTTGATTGATAAATTTCAGCTAGACTTACTTTGTGATATACAGTTGATAGTCTACTTGTTCATACTGCTGCATGTAGCAATCGGTCTGAAAACAGTCAGTATATAGTGAGCCATTTTATTATTCATCACCGTAGTATACTTTCACTATGTAATTGGACTTTGATTTTTACAAGTTGATCACGGATTGATATCAGTTAGAGAACCATTGAAAACCAGCACTGGAGTACTGGATAGCTGTTTCATCCGCCTAGTTTGAGAATCATCGGTAGTACGCACCCACTACAAGGGGTTCGAACCCAGGACCTCCAGGTTACAAGGCAAGCTCGTATACTATTCAGCCACTGGAATCCGATTCAGTGACCTCCAGCCCATGAATTCTAACTTCTTCTTCCAATTTGGGATTTTGATTTGTTTATCTCACTCTAAAGATTGCGCGATAACAATTAGTGCATTGTACTCGCTGAACACATGAACTTTGACTACTGTGAAAATACACGTTCGTACTCCTTCTCAAGTGCCTTTTGATTTACGTTGTAAATGTCAAGTAATCACAACTTTAGGATACAACAATAAACACGAAGAAGTACTAGGATATACATGTACGCTAGGTTGATCAAATAGAGCAACACAACTAGTATACTCTGTTACTTGGGTAGACTGATTACTGAATCTCTGTTGAATGAATCGACAGGAGGTACATGAAACTGGAATGATTCAATACACATTCCAAACGGCTGAAAAAAGTCTACTGATATTAAGAGTGAACTAATATACCGCTGTAGATATAGAATGCCTAGTTGTTATCCTCTGGATGCTACAAAGCAATAAATGGAGAATTTTAGTGAGGTTGCTACTAGTAGATCTTGATAGCGCAGATTCATTCACTCTCTGTTGCCCTTCTAGATCCAGTAAATCCTCGTGTTTCCCCATGTGACTTTTCTTTCTCCTGCATAGTATGATCACTGTAGTCTTTTTAAATTTCTTGTTGTCTATTTTCTTGGTCGCTGTGTGCTGGATAGATTATGGAACGTTGAACTGCTCAACTTATGTAGAAAGTTCCTAGTTGGGCTCTCAGTTAGTCAGGCAATGGTTAAATTACTATGAAGTTTGAGAAAATGTCTTTCGAAGTCTACAACAATACATCAGATCTACCACCAATGGCTCCTTTAAGTGTTACTCGATCATTTTTTATGGAACTCATTAGGACAAGATAGTGACAAACACTTATATTTCGAACAACGAAAGAAGAAACATTGACACAGAATAATCTGGATCCATTTTATTTCGTTGGTTCTCATCAGCTGCGTACACCCTGAATTTTTTAATAAAGTAAAAAGTGTACAATTTTAACAAACCTTTGTCCATTAGCAAGCATATTGTCAGAGCGTCATAGTGAAATAATGCATTGCGATTTACAAGGTGTCTTAATTGCTACGACACATATATATCTTGTTAGAGAGATATTTCTTGAAAAAAAATTAATTAGCAGAATTCAGAAGATCAAGAAAAATTATCTCTTAAGACAGTCAAGCGAAAAATAAAGGAGGGAGGGAGAGTGAAAAGATAAGTTAACAAAATTAGAAAACAAACAGTTTTTAAGAAGTGTTACCAGGGTAACTGAAGTCAAACAATGGATTCTTTTCGGATATATAAGTAAGGCTTCAATCGTTTTATTGCTATAGCTTCAGCAAACTTGAGAAGACTAGAGGTAATTTGTCTGTTAATTATTTTGAATGATTCCAGCACATCTACCGATATCACATGCTGAAAATTTCATACTTGTACCAAAATACTCTGTGGAATCAAGCAATAATAAAATTTTAAAAAAATAAATAAAATTTAGGTGTTTTGCGATTGAAGAGGCTCCTTGGTACATGTCCGCAGAATCTGACGTAGGCCTTCCTCTCTGTTCTTCCAATGTAACTGCTCCCACAGATACAGGTGAATTGGTATACACAGTTGTAGGTAACATGTGAGGGATACTTGTCAATCTTTGAATGCACCAGTGAGGTAGTTGTTCGGGGTAGAGAGACTAATAACGCTGCAGGATACGTCTTAGACAGGGCTGGGCTTAATCTTTTATTTACCATTCTCATACTATGACGCTCTGACAATATGCTAGCTAATGGACAAAGGTTTGTTAAAATTGTACACTTTTTATTTTTATTTTATTAAAGAATTCAGGTTGTACGCAGCTGATGAGAACCAACGAAATAAAAAGGATCCAGATTATTCTATGTCAATGTTTCTTCTTTCTTTGTTCAAATTTATAGAAGGGAATCATTGTATGAAATTTATATTTAGTTTCACTAAATAGATACTCAGTGTATTTGGTGTGCAGTGAGAGTTGGCCAACCTTTTAAAGATGCTCCAATTGCCTGAAGGGAATGCTGATTTCGTAGATGCACGCAACTGTTTCATAGATGGTGAGACTGTTTTCTACTATGTGAACATACATTCTATACATGGTGTATCCCACATCTTTGTAATTAAAGTTCTTTAAAAACATTCTAACATATGGTTTCTTATCAGTTACAACTGTCACAATTTCGCCAGTTGTTTTGATAAATATCGCTTTCAAATGAAGCGTAAATAAATCAACGCTTAAATGGGTTAATTAGTATAGAAATGGGAGAATTCATGGTTTGAGACAGATTAGTGGTATAATTAATGGAATATGTTGGTTGGTAAATCCTTTATAAAATAGTAGTCACGTGATGTAATTATTGATTAGGCATATACTAATGTAAGTTTATCATTCAAAATTCAATGACATAAAATCATCAGAAGTAAAAAAATACAAACAAACACAATAATAATAAACGGATTTCAAGTTGGGCTAAACAAACTTCATGGATGAAACATCTTAAAGATAAACATTTTGCATTTCTGAACTGGATCTAAACAGTTCTCCATGAGCGAATACTGTTCAGTCAGCCTTAAGGTAAATTTATCTCGTAATCTAACCTCCTGGAAACTACGATACCTTCCATATCCTCACTAGTGATAGAATACTGGGCGTATTTCGTCGTTTTCAGTGCACACAGGGTGAAGAGGAAGTGAAGAGCCATTAAGTGGAGGAGTTGCATTAGTAGAAGGAAGGCAAGATAATAGAGATGAAGATGAAGACAAAGGTGAGTGAGGATTAGAGAGGTTTCGCGTGCACTTCGGATTGTGAGGGCGATTGTTACTTCCCGGCTGCCCACACCGTGGAAGTTGGTTGCGTGACCGCAGAGCCCAGGGGACAACTGCTTGAGGCCGGTCACACACGGCCTGCTTTTGTTTGTTATTTTTCATTTGGTGTGTCTCAGTAGCGTATTTATCACTTCTGCCATGTGACACGGCAGCAGAAAGCGCGGTCGTTGTTAATCCGGGCCCCGACCGATCCGGCATGATATTTTGTGATTTATTTGATTGGATTGGGTAACTGCTTTTAGTCTAACCGCTATCCAAACAACCTTTCTGGCATGGTAGGACCTGCAGGAACATAAGTTCCAGCCAGTATAGCTTGTTGGGTCATTGCGGTGTTCAAGCCCGACCACCACGTCAAGGTAGCAGCTCTCGGTCATATTCATATTCCTTTCTACCATTACTCATTCTGTTTCACTCTTATACTTATCTAAATTCTATTGATTCTCTTCTCTCATTTTCCTGTCTACCTTTGTGTGCTATTTGGAACGTGGCAACTCGAACTGCTGCACTTCGGTGCCAAGTTCTATGTTGAATCCAGCAGCAGCAGCAACTGGGCGTATTTGTCTGATATTCTAATGAGAGTCCACAACAAGTGGAGTTGAACCTGTTAAGTATGACGACAAATACTTGCCGATAAAGTCGACAGGTGGATAGGTTATACATAGTGAATAAGTAGAGGTTAGAATTCATGAGCTATTGGACTCTGTCTTATTGGATCAGTCGTAATCGGAACTTCCTGGATTCGATCTCTGGCGGGGTTATGGTTGCGTGGTACTGAAGAGTCCCAAAGTAGGATGAAACAACTGTCCAGTACTCCCTGATTTCGAATGGTTCTCTAACTGAAGTCAGTTCCACCAATGTTCATTAAAGATTGGGAGTTCATTTCAGAAATACATTCAGTTGCTTAAAACGTTTTATTTAATATCAGTGTGAATTTCTCCCGAAAGAAATCCGAAACGATAATCCAAATTATAGATTTAACCACACGTAGAGTGACGCGTAAAGTCCAAAATACAGGATATTCTGCAAAACGGTACTTTATTACATAAAAATAGATATATAATATACAAACCTCAAAATGTGAGGTGTCCGTGGCTAAATGCCGTCAAATGCACAACCACTGTGCAGTCAATAAGTAGTAAATACAGCAGTGCTGTGTCAAGGTCGATCCACGTGTCGGTTCAAACGGCCCGCGAATGCCAAGCAAAGAATAAACAAATATGAACAAACAACTTTCAATAGTAAAGCATACACTATAGGGTAAGGTCAGCAAACAATGTTTAAGGAGAAGAAAAATAAGAACTATACATTAACAGAATGATAATAGAACAAGTAATTTAACTGCAGTTGTGAGCAAATGTCATTGTTATAAATTAACATATAATACAAATCATACTACTTACTAATGGCAAGTAGTATAATTTGAACAAAGGAAAGATTGAGAATGAACAGGTAGGAAAGGAATTAACAATCAGTGAGAGCTCTACTGAGCTGTCAGTCCTTGCAAACTATCTATGCTCTGTCTCACACGGAAGTAAACACAATTTAATTAATGGTTACAATGATATTAAAATCGTTTTAGAGAATAATGGAGTATAAATGCAACAAATATATTCAAATGATGGTGCCACTGAGATCAACAACAAATTTATGAGTATCACTTTAGGAGTTGTAGGATTTGGATGAAATGATAAACGCAAAAGTGGTTCAAATAAGCCTTATTATTATGGAAAGATGTAGAAAACATCATTGTGATACTAGGAGAACTCTTCTTCGAATAAAAGGGGTGGAATTCTGTCTGACAACAACATATTTCACATTCGAAGGGAAAATATGCCAGCAAAATGAAGGAGTAGCCATGGGATCGTTCATCTTACCTATAGTAGCTGACATATTCATGGATTATTGGGAAGAGAATGCCCTTAAACCATTCAGGTAATCACTAAAATGTTGGTGGAGATATGTGGACGACACACTAGTAATAGTAAAAAAAAACGATATTGAGCAACTCTTCTCACACATAAACAGCCATGTAGACTCAATAAAATTCACTATGGAAGTAGAGAATGAAATTGGGGAATTGCCTATGTTAGACTGCAAATTACAAAGAATAACAGATGGCAGCATTAAAACGACGCTATATAGGAAAACCACACACTCTGGAAAATTCCTTGATTATCACTCAGCTCATCCACCCACAGTAAAACGAGGATTAATACAAGGTCTTGCAGATAGAATACGTAGACTTACAACAACACCAGTGTACTGCCGATGATTCCCAAACTAGGATGAAACAGCAGCTGTCCAGTACTCCCTGGTTTTCAATGGTTCTCTAACAGATATCAGTCCGTGATCAACTTGTAAAACATAACTAATCCTTACAAACCAAACTATAGAAAAAGAAATAAATGTCCTATTCAAAATGCTACTCGAAAACAACTACCCAAAAGAATTTATAAAAGATAATATAAAAAAGAGAAAATGGTGGGTAAAACCGGAGAATAACAAGATGGAAGAATGCAAAAAAACAGTCAAAATACCATATAAAAATGGTACACCACAGGCAATTCAAAGAAACCTCAAAAATATCGGCATTCACACAACTTTTAAACCGACAAATCTAATCAAAAATAAAATAAATCAACTGAAAGATCCCATAAAAATGATGGATAAAAACAATGTGATTTACAAAATATCTTGTGCCGAGTGTCCGACTGAATATGTGGGGCAAACGTCCAGATCACTCAAAATAAGAGTGAATGAACATAAACGCTGATTAGTCGCTCTCACCATCTGCGTATATTATTTTTAATACTGTAACCTCGTCTCACCCCTCCCAATATGTGGTTATGTGCAAGTGTTTGCTTTGCAGTAGATGGAGATTTTTCCAGACTATTTAACTTGGCAGCATCAATCATTCTATTACTATTATTGTTCCTTTGGGTTCCTATTGGACCATAGGGATTCAACTACACGTCTCCACTTGCTTCTGTCTTCTGCTGTACTTTTCACCTACATCCATGTTAGTCCATACTGTTTCAACTCCACTTCACACGATCTCCTCCATGTCACCCTTGGACGTCCCACTCGCTGCTTCCCTTTCAGGTTCCACTCGACGGCCTGACGCGTGATGTCACTCAGCGGCCTCCTCAGTGAGTGTCCAATCCATCTCCACTTTCTCCAGCATATTTGTTGAGCGATTGGTTCTTGCTTTGTTTCTTCCCATAGCTTCTTGTTGGTGATTCTTTCCGGCCATCTGATCTTGAGTAAAGAACGAAGACAGCTGTTTATAAAGGTGTGCAACAGGCTGTTGGAAATATTCTTTGTGACCCGCCAACTTTCTGATCGGTGCGTATAGAAGAACTGAGTGACTTGACGTTTGTATTGAAAATCCGAATTTTGTTGTTGATGCAGGCTGAGTGACGAAGATTTCCAGATTGGTTTCAGGTTGATGAATGTGTTTCTCGCCTTCCCGATTCTTGATTTGACATCCTCGTCCGTCCGTTTCTCCTGTAGTTGAGACAATGCTCCCTAGATAAGTGAATGAAGTAACCTCTTTCGAATCCCTCCCGTTGATGGTGATTGGCGCCGGATGTTGCTGTTGTTGTTGTTGGTTGGTTGGTTGGTTATTTTCATAACCCCCGTCTTGTCTATGTTCACCTGGAGTCCTGTCTTTGCTGCTTCTTCGACCAGTTTGTCAGTTTTCGCTTGTAAGTCTTCGATTTTGTGTGACATCGAACATAAATCATCCACGAAATCCAGGTCTTCTAGGTTCTTCACGTCGGTCCAGGATATCCCTTTCTTCTCGTTTCCCACTGTCTGACGCATAATCCAGTCCACCACAATTAGGAATATCACTGATGATAATAAGCACCCTTGTCTGACTCCTGTGTTTACTCTAAACGCCTCGCTGAGTTTTCCATTATACATCAATCATTCCACCTTTAGCTAATTTAATTCCAATGTTCACACAATCTAAATGACAGCCATCTACCAGTTTTACCTGTGTCGTTATTCGATTTTATACTACTAAGTGTACCGAAATGACCGATAGAATCAATCAATCTACTGAATACCGTGTAATGACCATGAGGTCAGGTAAATGTTATGGAGAAGATTTGTAGCTCAAGTGGGTAATTCTGCTGTAATTGTGTTCTCTGAGCCAGCTGGATGGTTTATTTGCGAAGTTTTCATCGCCCTACCAGATAACACCTTCCTTCAGTGCATACTTCAATTTGAAGTGAGCATTTATATTTCTCCATGAGTTTATTAGTCATCTCTCCTGGCGACCTTGGACGTGATTGGTTTGTGTGTTTTCACACCCTCTGGGCTACTTGTATTGGTGCTGACTGTTTCCTTAACCTGAAGGTCAATCATTCGTGTGTGATATTTCCTTCTTATCGATTAATAAATTTTGTCTATGTGAATGTGTCAACCGATTGCCAATTCACTGGAGCATTAGGCTTTTAAAAATTCTCTAGCATTCTTGGTGTTTCCTCTGTTCAGGTTTCAATGTTGTCCCAATCGAATTGATGTCCGTGGTTGTCTGCATGTAGTGATATGAGTGAGTGGATATCTTGTCTTTTGAAGGCCAGTTTATGATCATGGATACGAAGACAAAGAGGATGTCTCTCTTGGCCAATGTAGTGATTTTCGTAGCCGTTGGCTGTTGGTTTCATCTTCTTTCGCTGTTGAGTCTTTTTGGCTGACAAAGACGTGAGTGAAGTGATTTCGTTCGTTTGTGTGCGACGCCAATTCCTAAAGGTTTGAAGAGTCTTGCAGTGATTTCGGAGATGTTTTTTATACATGGTAAATCAGTTACACGTTAGAATTTAGCCAGAAATAAGATAATTTGATATTCAAGTGTTGGTTTGTAGGGATTTGATTGGTTACAGGATTTTCATCACGAGCTGACATTAGTTAGAGAACCATTGGAAAACCTGGGAGTACTGGACAGCTGTTTCGTCAGCCTAGTTTGGGACCCTTCAGCAGTACGCACCCACCAGGATTCAAACCCAGGACCATCTGGTTACAAGGCTTGCGAGCTCGTACACCATTAAGCCACTGGAACCCGATCCAATGGCCCATGAATTATAACTTCTGCTGCTACTGCTGCTGCTGGATTCAACATAGAACTTGGCACCAAAGTGCAGCAGTTCGAGTTGCCACGTTCCGAATAGCACACAAAGGTAGACAGGAAAATGAGAGAAGAGAATCAATAGAATTTAGATAAGTAAAAGAGTGAAACAGAATGAGTAATGGTAGAAAGGAATATGAAGGTTAAAGAGACTGAATACATCTGCGTAAGCCATTGACAACGATTTTGAGCCATGTCACCTATTGTCTCCAGCCATTGATTCTTAGAGTCCCGAGGGTGGGCCCCAACCCGGAAGTCTGCATCTCCCTACCTGACTCAGTTTAACTGTCAAGGATTTCATGGATTGATGAGGCCATGTTTTTGTTTGGCCACCACTTACTCTTTTCCAACCTGCACCTATATCAGCTAGTAATGCCCCTCCGTTGGGGGAGACGATGGTTAGGCATGCGCAGCACGTGACCCAACCATCTCAATCTATGTAACTGTATAGCCTCTTCGAGTGATTTTCCCTCTGTGCCCAACACTCTACGCCTAATGTCAACATTACTTACCTTATTATACCACCTAACGTGAGAAAGAGATCGTAAACATCTGTGGTCAAAAACAGACAATCTCTTCATGTCTTCCGCTCTCAATGGCCACGTCTCACCGCCATAGAGAAGGACGGAGCGAACTGGTGAGCAGTATACACGTCTCTTGGTTGACAGCCGGATGTCACGCCTACGCCAGAGACAGTGTAAGTTAGCGAAAGCAGCCCGAGCTTTCTGGATTCGTGCGAATTCTAACTTCTGCCAATTGACGACATAGCGCAACCCCTAGCCAATGTCTTCGGCGATTATTTGTCCTCACACCCGACCTGCTGCACCCTACTGGTCACGACAGATAATTTGACCCAGATAACTCAAATGATTTCGATATATTCACCAGCATGTAATTTGCATGGGATAGGATTAAAGTGTTATAACACAGCTGAGTAGATAGGGAGAGAGACAGACATGCCAATCAAGAGATCTTTGATCACCAAATAAACATCAAACACATACATTTGAAATGGTGAAACTCCTATCTTGGATGAATAAATGGAACGGTGTAGTAAAAGGTCAGTCAGCATACACCAACTTGTGACACTCTGTGAACAAACTGATACGATTGTAAGCAATGAGTTGTGCTCAGAACATTATTCAGTTGAATGATTACTGTCACACTGCATATGTCATATCAAATCAAATTATCTATTAATATATGTGTAAAACTTGGGCACTGTGGTAGTAAGTAATTCCATATTAGTTTGTTAATTAGATGTATCACACAATCAGTGAAACAGTATTATTTACTGGATGACATTTCGAACAAAATTTATTGCTGTTCATAATCATGTCATCAATTATGAACACAGGACTTCGAAACTTCAGTTTTATAGTTTTCTTTGTCATCTTTGTCATTTTGCTAGATTTTTATGTTCGGCTAGTCTGACTGCCCCTGTTTTACTAGTTTATTAATAATAATAATAGTGATAATAATAATATTATTAATGACGACACCAACAACACGGAATCTAAATCATCGGTAGCAATTCCATACAAGGAAGGAATCTTGGAAACCACCTTACGCAGAATTCTTAACAAGGCAGGAATAAAAGTGGCTGACATTCAAACCGACCACAAACTCAATTAGAAACAAGGTTTGTCGGTTGAAGGATCAGTCCTGTGGAGCCTTTAAAGCAAAACAATTTAGTTTATGTAATACCCTGTTGGAATGATTGTCAGGTCAAATTCATAGGTCAAACTAGTAGAACGGGAGCAATCAGACTAGTCGAACATAAAAATCTAGCAAAATCTAGATTGGTTAACCCAAATAAGATGAGAAATCTTGAGAATAGTTCAGCTATAACACTCACTACATGCAATCACACACAACCATACAATATGGGATGGGGTAAGATGACAGTTTCGAAATCTAATGTCACAGAGTGGAGGGAGAGATTGATAATAGAAGCTTTGTTTATCCAATCAACTGAAGAGAATACATGTAATAGGAATGATTCAACACCTGTCTAGTCAGATATCTGGAAAATTCTACTACTCCAATGACGACAAATAGGAGAGAACAAAGAAAACTATAAAACTCGTTTCAAAGTCGTGTGATTACAATTGATAAGATTAAATTGTGTTCAAAACTGTGTCATCCAGTAAATAATACTGTTTCAGTGACTGTGTGATACATCTAATAAACAAACTAATATGGAATCAACTTATCTAGTTTGATGTCCCAGTTTTTGTTCAGATTTGAGTGAAATCAAAATGATGCGGGCGTTTATTGTCAAGAATAGGTAAATATCCTGGACATGTGTCACATTTCCTTGTAAAACACTGCTCACCTCCTTTCTAAAAAACTTCACGCTTATAAAATTAGTATACCTTTTTGGTCATTGTTGCTCCCAGTACTTCCGTTACTATTAAAGGGAATTAATTTTACGTGATCAGGTTTCTCTAAGATTTCACTGGATAGCATAGTATATTCTGACACTTTTGTGAACACAGATTCTGTGTTCCACAGCTCGTAGATGTCACACTTGAATATTCTAAAATCAACAACTTATGCTTACATTACACAAATGTATGTAAATGCCACTTGAAACACATAACAGAATTGAGATAAACCAGGAGTTGAAATGTCATCGAATGGGCTAACTTTATAAATTTGTCATTGAAATTTATTAGCTACACCCAATGAAAAGCAGCATGTCATAGATTAAACAACAAATAGTAGAACTGTTTACAATGCCATCAGCTTGTCTACCGTACATAGATTGAAACACTTACAGTTGTAAACAACATAAGTACAATAAATATGTTTATTTGTGACAGATAAGCGATGATACGTTTAGCTGGATTTTGTTATGAGTGTCATTGTTCTTATTAAAACAGTAAAATATGATAAGGGCTATTCAGTCAATTTCAGTATGTTGTTTGCCTCTCATTTGTCTCCAGATTACTTGACACTACTTTCCTCTTCTACATTTTACACTTCCAAGTGAAAATGCATTTCGTTACAAGATTTCATCATGAGCTGACATTGGTTAGAGAACCATTGGAAAACCTGGGAGTACTGGACAGCTGTTTCGTCAGCCTAGTTTGGGTGTCTTTATCAGTACCATCCACCGGGATTCGAACCCAGGACCTTCCGGTTACAAGGCGAGCTCGTATACCATTAAGCCACTGGGACCCGATACAATGGCCCATGAATTCCAACCTCTACCAATTCACGACATAGCGCTACCCCTAGCCAATGTCTTCCGTGGCGAGTATTTGTCCTCACACCCGACCTGCTGCACCCTACTGGTCACAACTTCTCACTAGAACTCCAGGTAATTATCTACATGAATAGGGCAAGTCGCTAGGGAGCATCTCATCGGGTCGCAGTAGCTTAATGGTCTACGAGCTCGCTGGCCTTGTAACTAGAAGGTCCTGGGTTCGAACCCCGGTGGGCGCCTACTGATGAAGAGCCTCAAACTAGGCTGACGAGACAGCTGTCCAAATCCCTACTAACTAACACTTGAAAATGCAATTGCTGTTTTAGTTGTAACGATGGAAACTGACTCGTTATGGTCTCAAGGCAAGAAACTGATCACTGCTTCCTCTTCAACAGCTGTCCGAAACTTCTTTGAGACATGCGCAGTCACGAGAAAGACAAGAAAAACGGCAATTATTCCAAAATAAATGTGCGATTCTATCAAAAACAATAAAAGCATCAAATAACTCAGAATCACCTCAGCAATGCTGTTGGGCAAAGCGACCACTTAGAATCAAGTAGAATATCCTTAAAATGGCGGGATCAAAAGCTCTGATCACATGAATCACAAACCAACGATTCCAGCAGACAGTCTAAGGTCACACACAATAACCTTGATTCACTCAAATGAAATCGCATTGTACTACATATGATCAATGTATCACGGAACAACAATGAGAAAGATTAAAATCGGGGATTAAACAATGACAAAGACAAATAATAAGGATCAAATCAAGTTGTGATATGCAACTGTCAAAAGAATGTTATACGGTCTACGGAAGGGAAGAGGAAGATAATAACAAAGTTAGTTCAAACGCCCGGATAAACATAAATTTTGTGATTACATTGTTTAAGAGGGATTTTTCAAAGGATTCTTCCGTTGAATTTGTTTTTATAAGCTTTTGTGCTGGACAGATAGTTGCTGATGTCTGTCAGTTAGCATGCATGACACAGATTTCAGAAGACAAATATCCGTTGTATGCAGGTTTGTGTCAGTGAATTATTTAAAAGTAAAGACCCTCAGATAATAGACAGAAACTTGTATTTTCCTTTAAAGCACAACTTGTAACTCTAAAGAAATTCATTCTCTCTTTGAGATTTGAAATTATGCTACATAGTACTGGAACTTTAAATGATTCCTGTGGCTACTTTGAGTTGTCTCACATTCCTGTGGGTAGTCAGTCATAGAACTTTCCACATATGTGCGGCAGTTCAAGTCGCCACACTTTATGTAGCACATAAAGCAAGAGAAGAAAATAGGAGAAATGCATAATAGAGACAGTAAACAGAGGTGTGAGACAAAGGTATAGTAATAACGAAGAACAAAACAGTTTAATTGGAAATGATAAGTCACAAGGAGTGTATGCATCTTCGCCAGCCGTTCAGAACGATGAGTTTGAGTCATATCACCCATTGTTTCCAGTCATTGGTTTTTACCGTCCCGAGGAACCCAACCAATCGAGAAGTCTACAACTTCCTACGTGGCTAGCTGGCTTAAACTGACTGTTGTGGATTTCATTGATTGATGAAGTCATGTTTTGGTTTGACCGCTCTTTTCCAACCTGACCCTATATCAGCTAACATTGCCCGTTGTCGAGGGAGGCGATGACTAGGCATGCGTAACACATGTCCTAACCATCTCAGTCGATGTAATTTCACAGTCGATTGATTTCCCCTCCTTACCTAGCACTCGACGCCTAGCCTCAATATTGCTCACCTTATCATACCACTTCACACGGGAGATAGATCGCAGGCACCTATGATCGAAGACAGCTAATCTTTTCATGTCTTCCACTCTCAATGGTCAGATCTCACTGAGAGCCATAAAGGAGGACGGAGTGGACTGTTGAGCAGTACACACGCCCTTTGGTCGGTAGTCGGATATCACGTCTACTAAGACAGAGACGGCGTAAACTGGCATATGCGAAACTAGTTCTCTGTATTCGTGCTGAGATTCCGTCGGAGATCAACCCGTTGGGGCTGATGGTACTTCCCAAGTAAGTGAGGCGGTCTACGTGCTCTTCCACTTCACTTCCTATTTCTAATCTAGGGGTCGGTGAAGTCCAATCCTGCAGCATCATCTTACATCTGTGGGTAGTCAACATACATCGATGGCTGATCTAGAATTAAGTCAAGCAAGAGGCATTGTTTTATATCTTATTATTTCATCCCTTTGCGTCCCGAGCGTAAGAATCAAATTCAAGCTTGAGCTTTGAAATTTCAGTAGCTGTGGTGTTTTGTGCGGGGTAGGGTTTCTAACCCCACGCTTTACTTCCCACTGTTTCTGACTTGCAGTCAACTAGGGGAGGTAAAAGTGTGCGCCAGCAGGAAACTGAACTCCAGGCCATGTGCATGGTTAGCGAGGATTGTACCGCTTACCATCGACACACAGATAAATGAGGATACTACTCTTTGGTGTTTCAAGTGTCTCTTCCTCAAAACTCTCATGTTGCAAGAAGACTGGCGGCTTAATAATGCATGTGTAAAACTTGCCCACTGTGGTAGTAAGTAATTCCATATTAGATTGTTTATTAGAAATATCACACAATGAAACATTATTGTTTACTGGATGACGTTTTGTACACAATTTATTGTTCATAATCATTACACTTAAAATCCCACGACTGTGAAAATTGAGTGGCTTACGTCTCTGCTACCTAAATCTTAATGCACAATTTTCCATTATGGGTGAACATTCCTGTAAAAGCATATACGTGTTAGCACGTAACTGCCTACCAGCTGGGGAGGGGTGTGGCTAATATAGTAAGTGACTGGACAGCACTGTATATGCAGTGTCCAAGAGATTTTTAGTTCAACATGTTAAGTATGATTCACAATAAACCCTGGATTGCACCAAGGTTCCTGTTCTTCAAAAAGTCAAGCTCATATCCGATTAGGGAAGATTTGTAATCTACTCAGGAAGGTGTAACACATGACGGATAATAGTTGTTGAGTTGAAAACCTGCAAACTTAATAAAATGTGGTTCATTTAGTTTGTAGATTTCCATCGCAAGTACTAGAAGGTCTATGGTTTGGAGACTGCCATCGAATTCACTCTCTTCTTTCATATATGCTGGCAGTCATAGTGTAACGACAGAAGGCAAGAGTCAGGCAACA
Organism: Trichobilharzia szidati; assembly: GCA_944472155.2. Lineage (NCBI taxonomy): Eukaryota > Metazoa > Platyhelminthes > Trematoda > Strigeidida > Schistosomatidae > Trichobilharzia > Trichobilharzia szidati. Next base: position 13,131,880 of record OX235277.1, read on the forward strand.
GATCATTTATTAAGGAAATCAACGCATATTTATATATTTTCATGTACATTTCTATGGATATTTAAGTAAACAAACACAGTCTTCCGATTGGTTGTTTCTCACGTAAAGTTAATCTTTCATCTATTTGTGACTGTTTCTTGAATGTCAAATCCTCTATATGTTAACTGCATCCGCCTACGTAAAGTCTGCTGTGGTCGGTTTTGAATCAATCTTTGTTCACATTTTCTCACAACAAATCTTGGGAACGTAAATATTGACGAAAATTACTGTCTACCAATTTGGCTAGTAGACAGCTCTCACCACAATAGTAGCTCAGTTCCTGCGTACGATCTTAATTTCAGCATCTTCTTTTGGTTTCTCCTTCCGGTCATTTCCCACGAACTAAAGATAGATGAGAATTTAAGGATTAGAGTTCAACACATTGACGATTTTTCGAGGGTTAAAAGGGAAGATTCGAGAATGTAGATGCAGCATGTCAGAGTTAAAAACCCAGGTACACGTTTTAAAACAATTTTGAAAGCCTTTCCTGATAGCATCTTATCTCGATGGCATTTTTTCAATTATAACTCAAGTCAAGTTATTTATTTCCAACAGGATACTGTTGAATTTATTCTCTTTATTGGTCCATGCGTTCAACATAGTCAAACATGACTATCAGTCAGGTTGAAAAATTGGAAAAATTCGAGATATGAACGTGAATGGTATTTATCAATTGATTTTATGTGAATAATGACTAATTCCAACAGTATTATTTGCCTGTCTGAGGCCAGGAAAAGAAACAAAAACGTTCTTCCTCATATAAAATAGATGAATGATATGAAGGAATTAGGGCTTGTTTGATAAGATGCTTCATACGATTGCATGATCAGGAGATTAGGAGTGATATAGGGATGATGGAGTAGAAATAACTTTTCTTGTCCACCTTGATAATCTACTGGGTTTATTTTTTGCTAAGAGTTTTGGAAGATGTTGTCAAAACTGACATTGATATATTCCTCTCTCAGATGAAATCAACTTCGTCAAATATGCAGATGACCTGTCTGTATCGTTTCCCATTAAGTCTCAGTCAGACTGTCTCAAATTAAATAGCTTCCTGTCGGACATCAGTGAGTGGTCCAAACTAAATGGTCTCATGCTGAATCCCTCAAAATGCCAGACTATTGACTTCTCTCTTCGCCATAAACAAGATCTACAAACACTAGTAAGTTCTCATGAAGACTGTTGCATTGAGGGGACTAAAATTGAAACTAAGTCTAATGCAAAATACCTCGGTCTAGTTCTATCTTCTGACCTTACTTGGACATCTCATATCCTAACGATTTCTAAGAAAGTGTTCTGTCTTACCTACTACATAAAGAAACTTAGACAATCTGGAATCACCCAAACTCTACTTTCACAATTTGTCAACTCTTGTATCTTACCTATTCTACTTTACTGCTCCCCGTTAGTCTTTCCTGGTCTACTGAAAAAGGACTATACAATCCTGAGAAGGATGTTGAAGGTAGTCAGTAGGACTAGTGGTGTAAAACTCAGTCAGCTCGCCACTACTTTAGTTGATAGGCATCTGAATACATGCGAAAAATGGTCCAAAACCATACTCTCCGACCCCCAACACCCCCTCTATTCCCAACTCTCGCCTTGTATCTCATCAAGTAGAACAAGAAATCAGTATAAAATAATCTATGCTCGTACAACCAAGTACAGGAACTCAACGATACCATACTTGGTCCGTGTTCTAAGCGACAGAGACAATGTTAAGCGTGAAACCTATGACTTGCTTTGTTATTAACAACATAATTTTAGGCACTTTTATTTCTCTCTTATTCTGTATTCTATAGTGAACTCCTTCTCAAACATACTTAGCTACCTAAATTATTAACATTGCTTCCTTTTTTGTACTTTACTATATTCCTTCTATTGTGTATCCACTGGTTCAGACTCTATTAGCAATATGAGTATTACAAAACTGTCCTGTCATTAACCATCATGTATTTATTAGTTTTGTGGTTGTTTTTTCTTATTTTCTATACTTTTCGGCAATATTAAACTGTCAATCATTGGTTGTGAACGCCATAGTCACAACCTTAAAAAATTTTGCATTATTCAGGATTACTCACACTACCACTGCAAACACTGCATTAGACCTGACAATAAAAAACACAACAACAACACTGAAATGTTATTTTATGATTGTTTAGAGTTGTTTCAACCAAATTAGCTGACCATCTTGGCGATAAACATTCTTAAATATCATTTCATAACTTCTTGTATGACTATAGCTTCACTGTCACCATGCACAACCATATTATAGCTTCCACTACCCAATACTGAAATATTATTACATGTTGTTTATTTCCCTTTCTACTTCTTGGTACTTTTCCGCATTTATAATTACTTTATGCTAATCCTTTTTTTTCGCTTTTGGTGTCTTTAGATTTATTTTTTTGTTTGTTAAATACTCCTTTTAAATATTTGTAAAATTAGATGCAAATATCGTAGATATGTGCTGAAAATTCCACACTGTACTACTAGTACTGTTTCTGGAATAAACCAAATTATTATTCCACATATGCATAAATCGGAAATCGAATGAAGGTGTTATCTCATAAATTCATTTATTGATTGAAATAGAATAATTTGGGTTATGAGGATGAAAACCAAACCGGAAGTATAACAAATGTTACATGAAAACCCTGAAAATGACTAGTGATCCCAATATGTACTGTATTACAGTGTTAGTTATTATAAAGTTGCTTTAAAACGGTTTCGAAGGTCAGCTGTTGTATTCTCTAGGAAAAGTGACAATATCAGCTTTAATGAAAATAAAACACATAGTTCAGTGAAGGGTCTCTTTTCAGCGAATTCATTTTCTCAGCTGTACAATCGGAAATATATGTATTATTTTGTATGTATGTGTACATTAGGCTTGTCAAACAAAATTACAATTGGTTATAGTTATTTTAACTAAACAGGTGAAGATTGGTAATTGGAGTTACGTAATACAAAATCAGTCAAGAAAATTAGGTGTTAGTGAAATTAGGGTAGTAACAAAGGTGATGAGTTGTCACAGCCAGTTGTTAAAAGAAGTTATGTAATAATATGAATAGTTTGATGAGTGAGTTTTACTCAGGATGTACATAGGAACAAAGCAGAGAATACGAAATTACGTAAGAGTTCTAAATGAATTCAAGAATCATAAGCAATTAAAGAACAGGCAAAGAAACAAAATTAAGTCATCAAAATAAAAAAAAATCAAATCAAAAAAGTTGTTACCAAGACAGTTGAAGTGGTTGAGTAATCCTTTTTTGTATACACAGCTCCGGTTTTTCTATGTGAATGGTCAGAGCTTCAGCGATACAAAGAAGACGAAACCGTATTGCCTTTGATAGGTTATTCTTGACTCTGCAGCTTACTTTGAAGCAGGAGGCGTTTGTTGAGCTGGAATGATCAGTTTTAACAAGGTGTTCAATTATCGCACTCCTTATTGTACCACTATTGCCTTTTCGCAACCATGCTGGATATCGTTCTTGAATCCTCTTGGACAGGGTGCGCGTCGAACGACCGATGTACCTGGCTCCACAGCATACAAAAGAGGATTACTCAACCACTTCTACTGTCATGCTAACAACTTCGTTGATTTTTGATGACTTAATTTCCTTTGTTTGCCTGTTCCTTTAATTGCTTATAATTCTTGTATTCATTTAGAACTCTTACGTAATTTCGTATTCTCTGCTTTGTTCCTATGTACATCCTGAGTAAAACTCACTCATCAAGCTATTCATATTATTACATAACTTCTTTTAACAACTGGCTGTGACAACTCATCACCTTTGTTACTACCCTAATTTCACTAACACCTAATTTTCTTGACTGATTTTGTATTACGTAACTCCAATTACCAATCTTCACCTGTTTAGTTAAAATAACTATAACCAATTGTAATTTTGTTTGACAAGCCTAATGTACACATACATACAAAATAATACATATATTTCCGATTGTACAGCTAAGATGTGCGTCGGTGGCATAGTGGTTAGGATACTTGCCGACCATCCACATGGTCCGGGGTTCGATCCCCGGCCGACGCACTCCTTTACCTCGTTAAGCCAGAAATAAAGTTAGCAAAGAGGAAAGGTTGGGCATGAGGCTAGCAACCACATCCTGTAAAAATCAACACTACTACAGAAACTTCAAGCCACTAGCTTGAAGCCCTATGTTCCACTGGGGAACGTGAAGGAAATATTAAAAAAAACAGCTAAGAAAATGAATTCGCCGAAAAGAGACTCTTCGCTGATCTACGTGTTTTGTTTTCATTAGAAGTGAATTCATGAAGATATTAAAAGTCGCGTTTACAGAAAGTCAAGCTGATAAATTAAATTAGAAATATCTGTACAATCCTACAGCTCTTCAAATGCAACCAGATTGCGGAACGGATGAAGATGTCAAAGTCAGCCGATCAGAATCGGAAAGGCAGGATACACCTTCATCAATCTGAAACCAGTTTGGAAGTCTTCTACCCTTAGCATAAGGAACAAGATTCCCAATTTTTTGAACACCAAAGTCAAGTCGATCCTTCTATACGAGTCAGAAAATTTGTGGGCGTGTAACGAAAAGAATCTCCAACAGGTTGCAGACTTTCACATCAACAGTTACCAATTTCACTGGCTCCATACTGAATATCAAGTGGTCAGCCGGCGGGCCAGAAAGAATTAGCAACAAGAAACTCTGGCCATGGACAAATCAACCAAGAGCCGATCGCTCAACAAATATGAAGAAGAAAATGGAAATGGATCGGGCATAGATTGAAGGAGCCGTCGAATGACATCGCGCGCAATTGAAGAGAATGGAAGAAAATAGAGTAAAGTTGAGATGTGTTGTTGAAGCCCTATGTTCTACTTGGAAACCAAGGGAACAATAATAATAATACCAGATTGCTGACCGAATTAGCTTCGGAGTGACTGATGAGCACGCGAATAAATCCACAAGCATCACCATATTCCCCAAAGTTGTCTTATTGATTCGACTTAAAGATGTGTAGAGAAAATATGAAAGACATAAAATCTATGTGTGATTAAACACAAAATATCTCTTTATAAAATGTGAAGTCAATGCTACTATACGGATCAGAGACTTGCACTGCGCGTCACAAGGAGCATATCAAACAAACTACAGACCTTCATTAACAGTTGTCTTCGCTCAATACTAATCAAGATCAGATGGCCAGAAAAAATCAGCAACAGGGACCTCTAGGAGTGAACCAACACAGCAGGAACCGATTGTGAAACAAATAAGCAGGAAGAAATGGAGATGGATTGGCCATATTCTGAGGAAACAATCAAGTGACATCACTAAACAAGCCACTGCTCGAGTGGAACCCGAAAGGGAAGCGGCGAGTTGGTCGTCAGTGCAAGGGTGACTTGGAGGAGGTCATGTGAAGAGGAGATGAAATCATGTGGGCAGACTTGGAGCCAGGTGAAAACTTTAGCAGAGAAGCGAACGCAATGGAGACACTCGGCTGAAGCCCTTTGCTCGTCTAGGAATTAAAGAAAATAATAATAATCTCCTTATTTATTAAATCAGGACTTAGACTATAGGATGGATTTAAGAGCCTAAGATACATAAAGACATAATTAAAGTAAAAACCTAGAACATATTCGTTCGTTCGTTTTATGTTTATCTACATTCGTGTCAAGGATAAAACCCATGCAGATTATTTGTGGTGAATACTTATTTGAAATATTATCAGACTGACTTCGTTGGTTCAAAAACTCACCACCACCAGGGAAAAAGACCACTGTCGATTTTATCTTTTGAAATAAGTTTGACACCCCACTGAAATAAAGTTCTAAGTGAAGTGTATGAGTTAAAGAGGACAATTTAACTCTTTATAGAGCATTAGACTAGCCTAACTGGACATTTTCTGTCACGTGCATCTCATGGCATAAACAGGGAAACATTTACAAACCTCACTCAACACTTAGCCGATGACGATGTCATATATGCTTAGTTATTCCTAATGGAATGCTTATTGAATCATTTAAAGTATATACACAGGAGTTGGTAAAATCTGCTCACTAAGACCGATGACGCTGCTGACCCTCTGATGAACTGGATCATCGGCCAGACCACTGGGAGTGAGAAGACGGCCATACTTTCAAATGACAAAAAGACTCTAGAAGGTCTGAACTTTAAAATGTCATTCATGTCTCAAATCAAACAAAAACGAATATACTACAAGAAGGCAGGTAGGGAACCCGCTATCCGATAAATACGCAGAAGGAAACAGGGATTGGGTTGGAGGACATACACTGAAGAGACCGTTGAGTCACATGAAACACAAGGGCCTGAAGTAGAACTCGAATTGGAAGTGACAAGGTGGCCGTACGTGACAGAGATGACATGAAGCAGATCATGTGAGGCGATAAAGGAAAAATAATTACAAGGAAGATGTCACTCTGAGGCCCTATGTCCCAAAGAATGTCCAATAAGTAATGACAATAATCCTGCGTACAATCATCATACCACTCTTTTCATAAAATGCAGTTTAGATTATCCCAATGAAATCTTGTTTGACGTTTATATTCGTATATACCCCTTCTTCACATCCAGACAGGAATATATTGATTTCTCACAAAGGTGTAATAAACCCTGCCTTGCTTAAAATTCATCAAGTAGGTATTCCACCCAACAAAGCTCTTTCTCATGTCTTTCTAAATCTCTCGAGCTTTTTTACCCTACTGATTCTATTTTTTCTACTGCCAACCGGAATTAGCACACAACAACGTTAGACTGAATAACTCATTCAAAAGATCTCAGTTGCTAATTCACTGTCGTTCTCTAGTTCTCCTCATTTTTTTATACAGACTGTTACAAGTTAATTAATATTCATGATGGAATATGAAAAGCATGGCAAAAATAAAACAATCAGGTACAAAGTTGAGTCGCCTTGCCACACAGAAAGATAGACGAAAGATGGCGAGAGATGAGGCGAAAATGGAAGAACGAAGATGAGTGGCAGCTGAGCTGATATACTTAAAATAACGCCTGAAAACTACAAGTATTTTCTCTGATCTACCCCCCCCCAGGTAAATCCCAAGAAACCTGTCTATATCCGTTTGCCGTTCAAAGGAGATGATGTACAGGAAGTAGTCAAACGAAGACCCGACAAAGCCATCAAGAGAACTTATTATGCTGCAAAACTTGTTTTCCTTAACACCACAATCAAGCGAGTGCTTCAACAATCTGGGAAAGACCAGTACTCGCCAATCCTCGACACTTCAAACTACCGCGTATATCAATTTGAGTGTGTGTTTGTGGAAGCAAATACATAGGTCGTACGGAAAGGAGATTGTCTACTCGTATGATGGAGCATTTGCCAAAATGGTTGAAAACAGCTGAGTGCAAAGTGCCAAAATCCTGAATAACAAACCATCTTTTCGACTACGGACATGACATCGACGTGGTCAAGTCATTCACCATTGTCAGCAGACAAAGAAACAGGAAGATGCTTGCAATTGAGCAGGAGGCTTGTGCAATTCAAGTTTATAAACCAGGTCTCTGTGTACAAAAGGAGATGCTCGTGACTCTGAATCTACCACGGTAATACGTTTTACTTATTATTCTACCTATTATTATTACTATTATTACACTTGATTCATTTAAAACTATCTTTTATCAGTAGGATTATCTTAACTCACTTCAATATTATTGTTATTTTTACTGTTATTATAAGTATTACTAATGATATTACTGTGTTTGCAATTCTTGTTATATTCTCAAATGACTAATTGTTTATCTAAGCGCGTCGGTGGCACAGTGGTTAGGACTCTCGCCGACCATGCACATGGTTCGGGGTTCGATCCCCCGCCGACGCGCACCCGATATCTATGGTCGGCCTGCAAAATTTGGGCTACTGATATCCATGCTGAAAATTCCATACTTGTACTGAAAATACGGTGTGGCATCAAGCTGTAATCAAAAATAAAAATGTAATTGAAGCGTAATGCACTTTCTCTTAATTTCAATCCCTCTCCACTTATCTATTTGAACATAACGTGGAAAACATTTGCACCTGTCTTTCTGCATGATTAATTCAATGCTTATTAGTCTTATATCTCCCAATGTAATTTAAAAAAGTAAATATATCCGTGTATGTAGAGTATTCAGCTGACGAGTTCTACTGGAATTTGCTAAATCCATTAAATCCTGCTTTATTAACCTTTGTTGCTTGTTTTAAATTCGTATCGGGAAATAAATGTTTTAGAATCCCATCTATTTTTATCCTTCACGTTCCCCAGTGGAACATATGGCTCCAAGCTAGTGGCTTGAAGTTTCTGTAGCAGTGTTTATTTTTACAGGATGGGATTGCTAGTCCCATGCCCAACCTTTCCTCTTCAGCAGCATTATTTCTGGCTTAGCGAGGTAAAGGAGTGCGTCGGCCGGGGATCGAACCCCGGACCACGTGCACGGTCGGCGAGCGTCCTAACCGCTATGCCACCGACGCACCCATTACTACCTAGCAGTCAAGTATGTTATTCCAGAGAATTCGTACTTTGTAAGTTCTTCTGAAGTCATATTCTGAAAACACTAAAGGTTTAAATATTCTAAAATAAAATGTCTGTTTCTCTCCAATATGTATACGAACATTCATATACTACACCTCTAGGCCAGGTAGAAGGTGCATAGATCATATCTTCACTCTCCGACAGATCCTAGAACATAGACACACTTTAAGGCGTCCAACAATTGCCATATTTCTTGACTTGAAGGCGGCCTTCGACTCCGTGGATCGAGAGGTACTATGGCAATGTTTGACTATGAAGGGAGTGCCAAGAAAGTACATTGCACTAATCAAGGCACTCTACTCAAACTCACGTAGCTGTGTAAGGGCTTATGGGGAATTGTCATCTGAATTGATAACAACCAGTGGTGTCCGTCAAGGATGTCCACTTTCCCCTTTTCTGTTTAACTTCATCATAGATATGCTAATGGAAGTATCCTTAACTCAACTTAACGACTTAGGAATCGACTTGTTACCAGGGAATAGTCTTATAGACTTAGAATATGCAGACGACATAGTCCTGTTAGAGGAGGATGCTGACAAAATGCAGAGTCTTCTGAACACCTTTAGCAGCAATCTTCGTATGTTTAGCATGCGATTCGCCCCTGTAAAATGTAAGATGCTGCTACAGGACTGGACTACGTCAACTCCTAGCTTAGTGATAGGAAGTGAAGTGATAGAACATGTTGACCACTTCACCTATTTGAGGAGTTGTAGCAGCACCAACGGATTGATCGGTGACGAAATCTCAGCACGGATCCAAAAAGCTCGAGATGCTTTCGCTAACTTACACCATCTCTGGCGTAGGCGTGACATCCGACTATCAATCAAGGGACGTGTGTACTGCTCACCAGTTCGCTCCGTCCTTCTCTATGGCTCTGAAACATGGCCGATACGAGTTGAAGACATGAAAAGGTTAACTGTTTTTGATCATAGATGTCTACGATCTCTTTCTCGCGTTAGGTGGTATAATAAGGTAAGTAATGTTGACGTTAGGCGTAGAGTTTTGGGCGAAGAGGGGAAATCACTCGAAGAGGCCATAAAGTTACATAGATTGAGATGGTTAGGTCACGTGCTGCGCATGCCTAGTCATCGCCTCCCACGACGGACGGGCATTACTTGCTGATATAGGTGCAGGTTGGAAAAGAGTAAGTGGTGGCCAAACAAAAACATGGCCTCATCAATCCATGAAATCCTTGACAGTTAAACTGAGTCAGGTAGGGAGATGCAGACTTCCGGGTTGGGGCCCACCCTCGGGACTCTAAGAATCAACGGCTGGAGACAATAGGTGACATGGCTCAAAATCGTTGTCAATGGCTTACGCAGATGTATTCAGTCTCTGTAATCTTTCATATTCCTTTCTACCATTACTCATTCTGTTTCACTCTTATACTTGTCAAAACTCTATTGATTCTCTTCACTCATCTTCTTGTCTACGTTTGTGTGCTATTTGGAACGTGGCAACTGGAACTGCTGCACTTCGGTGCCAAGTTCTATGTTGAATCCAGCCAGCCAACCATATACTACACCGGTGTTTTACTACGTAATCAGCTAGCTGGTCTTTTTTTCGAACCTCCGACTTGCTTAGAATGCTTCAAATTTTAGCGAACATATCTCAGAGAGCTATAAAGCAGAACAGAGTTGACTTGTGATGGTGTGATAAAGATAATGGTTGAGTGTTGCCGTGTGAATACGATTCCCACAGTTTAATAGTGCATTAGCAACAGAAAAATATATGTATTCGGACATTCTATTTCATGTCATTTAATGTAGTAAACCAAAATCACACGCCCAGTGGATGATGATTGGCTAAAGAAAATAAACTGTAATATGTGTATAATAACGGTGTTTAATCACTTGAACATAAAATGCCTTGACTTCCGTGTTTCGCCTTCGCATTCTCCTGTCCCGTTACACTATCTATCTATCTCTGTTGTCATTATATGGACTTAACCCTAACACACTTCAGCGACTCAGGGATTGACTTGCTACCAGGGAATAATCTCGTCGACTTAGAATATGCGGACGATACAGTCCTTCTAGGTGAGGACTCTGACAAAATGCAGAGTCTACTGAACACCTTGAGCAACAATCTTCGTATGTTTGGCATGCGATTCGCCCCTGTAAAATGTAAGATGATGCTGCAGGATTGGACTTCACCGACCCCTAGATTAGAAATAGGAAGTGAAGTGGTAGAACACGTTGACCACTTCACTTACTTGGGAAGTACCATCAGCCCCAACGGGTTGATCTCCGACGAAATCTCAGCACGAATACAGAGGGCTTGTTCCGCATATGCCAGTTTACGCCGTCTCTGTCTTAGTAGACGCGATATCCGACTATCGATCAAAGGGCGTGTGTACTGCTCAACAGTCCGCTCCGTCCTCTTTTATGGCTGTGAGACCTGGCCATTGAGAGCAGAAGACATGAAAAGATTAGCTGTCTTCGATCATAGGTGTCTGCGTTCTATCTCCCGTGTGAAGTGGTATAATAAGGTGAGCAATATTGAGGTTAGGCTTCGGTCGAGTGCTAGGTAAGGCAGGGGAAATCAGTCTACGAGACTGTGAAATTACATCGACTGAGATGGTTAGAAAATGTGTTACGTATCCCTAGTCATCTCCTTCCTCGACTGACGAGCAATATTGGCTGATATAGGGTCAGGCTGGAAAAGAGCTAACGGTGGTCAAACGAAAATATGGCACTAGTCAATGAAATCTACAACAGTTAGTCTAAGCCACGTAGGAAGGTGTAGACTTCCTGATTGGTTGGGGTCCTCGGGACGGTAAAAACCAATGGTTGGAAACAATTTGTGACATGGCTCGAAATGGTTCTCAGTGGCGCAGATACATTCACTCCTTGTGAATTATGATTTCCAATGAAACTGTTTTGTTCTTCGTTATTACTAAACCTTTGTCTCACACCTCTGTTTACTGTCTCTATGGTGCATTTTTTTCACTTATTTCTATTTCTTTGTGTACCACATGGAGTGTGGCGACTTGAACTGCTGCACGTCAGTGTAAAGTTCTATGTCGAAAAGCGACCGTTGTCAATTAACACATTGTGTAGTAGTGAGTGTATAAACGCCTAGCTATATAACTAACTAACTGTACAACTGTACAAGTGAAGTAATGCAAACAGAGATCTCCTGTTGCTGCTGACTCGACTTGACTTTTATGTGTTCTCAGCTTTTTCGGATTTAATTAAAAGTGCTGCGATGGAGGAGGGGTCATACAGTCTGTTCTGTGTGTGATGTTCGGAGTGTTGAAATAAAGTAGATTATTTTCAAGAGATGGCTGACTGACTGACTGGTCGTGAAATGATACACATCACAACAGCGGAATCCATCGGTGGAAAATGTGATTCATTGAGATGGAGGTGAGGAAATCTTGAATACCTGGAGGCACATACTGTCCCCAACTTTATCTTCATCGATTTGCTTCGCCGTATCTTTGAAATTCAAAATTCGATGACAAGGACGTCCGTCACTGAGGTCTCTGTTCTATTCTGTTCTGGTGTGGTGTAGAGAACACTTTCATGTGGAAATGACACACAGCTATGATATTTTTGATTGCACACTAGTCAGTAACTAGTGTAATGCGTCTAGTCCTATCTTCGGTGCAGAATGAATTCTATCAGTCATGTTTGCAATGTGGCCATCATGCTAAGTGGCTCGCCCTTACGGTGCCTTGTGAATTATTGGTAATTGATTGTTGGAGGCAATCGGCAGGAATCCTTGAACCTAGGTTTCGTGCTAGTTGGCACTCATCAGCAAGGCGTATCTGCAACCTTGAAGGAACTGATGTCCCTTCTGAGATTCGAACCCGCGTCAGTCTGCACCGAAGATAGGACTAGACGCATTACACTAGTTACTGACTAGTGTGCAATCAAAAATATCCAATACAGTCCTACAGGAGGTCAGTCGCGAGCCCGAATAGCTCAGTGGTAACGTCTCTGACTGCAGCACTGGGTGACGCGGGTTCGAATCTCAGAAGGGACATCAGTTCCTTCAAGGTTGCAGATACGCCTTGCTGATGAGTGCCAACTAGCACGAAATCTAGGTCCAAGGCTTCCTGCCGATTGCCTCCAACTATCCAATACACAGCTATGAAGATAGATGAACACCCGAATGAATATGATGCAACAAAAAATCGATCGAATCAATCACTTATCATTGTTTATTCTTCTCTTCACCGTCTCTTTTCCCTTGAAGTCGTCGTCAGACACAATACAACAGCGTTCACCTACTGGTGATGGTTAGTTAGTTAGTTAGTTACATAGTAGGCAATTCCCGAATGATTTGCCTTCTGCTGTTACAGAATGAAGTGCTTCATAATGCTCCTTTGAATGGGAACCAGATATCTCATAGCCGTGAGGAGTGAAGTAATATATGTATTCGCTCAGACACGTTAGTTCACACCCCCTAGAACATATAGCTGGTACAAATCACTCATGCTAAATCACCTTAGATATTCCAGTGACGAGGTGTATATATGTATATGCTCACACCAGCAAGTACAAAAACTCAACCATACCCTACTTGGCTCGTGTTCTGTGTGACAAAGAAAGCATTAGGCGTGATACCTGTAACTTATTAAATATTCAGTAGAACAAATGGACCTCGTCTTTCCAACTCACATCATTTATACGTACAACATTTTCTTTCTTTCTTTTCCTTTTCTCTCTCTCTTTTTTTCCGTTATGTACTGCTTTGTTTCTTTCTCTCGCTTACGCCAGTAAATATGATAGCATCTACTTTTCTAATACCTTCAAACACTGTTTCAACTTTTCCTTTGCTACCGACATGCCAATATGTTGTTGTCACAATGAACTGAGGTTTCCTCAATCTATGTAGACTTCTATTTATCGATAATGTACTAACTGGATGCAATACTGTAGTAAAAATGCTGAGAATTTCATTCTGTATCACAAGTACTGTTTCGGAATAAAGCAAATTAATTATTATATTAAAAAAACTCAAAAATCTTATCCAGGTGTTCCAAAACTCGCTGTGTACTGTCAGTACCATCGTCTATCAGGAATGTACCACTTATTTGTAGTCTAGTTATGAAGCCACTAAGAAACACAAAACATACAAATTTGTTGTTAAGCGAGAATGATGTGGGTAGACGTAGTGGTGGGAACCATAGTTTTCTGAAATTCTAGTAAAATAATTCCCCCAGAACACTTATGTGTATTGATCAGTATAACATAGAGTTTAGAGAACTTCATTTTCCAACAGTTACTAGGACAACATTTAGATTTACAGAATTGAAAACCTTCTTTGGATGAATAAAGATTGTAAGTGTCTCCCCTCAAGTGAATACGCGTTAATAAAAACAGCTTGAAAAAATGTCAAGTGACGAATATTTTATCAATGCCTTATTATTTGAGCATAAATATTATTATTCTGAAGTACTCTGCGCCTAAAACTAGAGTTTTCTGAATATCCAGGTGATACGCTCTTAACATTTGCATTTAACCTTTTACTTTTACAGAAATAAACGCTCCTTTAGAAGACAGAGTCTATTAATAACCATGGACATATATATTCATGTGATATTTCATTTTGGAGGGGGGTCTAAAGTCCAACTATTTTTGAAGAATTCGTTGAAGAAAGGTGATAATTACAACAATTCTATATCAAAAATAAGTAATTTCTGTTGACTGCACTCATAATGACAAAGTTATTGCACTTTTGTAACATGCACTACTGATAAAATTTATCAGTAGTACATAAAGAGAAGTTCATCGTCATAAAAACATCAAATACCAGGGAGATAGAATTGACGTCAAAGAAAGAAAATGACAAAGCGTTGCAGAGATACATGAGAGAAGTGAAAGGAACACACAAAGAAACACAATAAGGAGGAAGGCCCAGAAGTAGCACAACACGGCAGATCTGTGCAAATGGTGTATTGAAGATTAGGTATACCTAATTTCAGGCAACTCTAAAGAATAGCAGCCCAAACCAAAACTACCTAGCGAAAGGACAAATGACCTTGACTAGGACAACTTCGACCAATCAGAAGGCTCTACAGAAACAGCGCATAATTTGAATAAGTCCTTTATATAAAAGTAATGCAACGTTAAAAAATAGTTACAAAGGATAATGTTCTCGTATATGTCCCAAAAAAGCTCCCAATTTCTCATAGGAGTCTTGACACTGATGTTAAACCAAGTCCTGTATATAAACTCATCGAGACAACTGTATATCATTGCATTTCTTGATCCATTCAGCGATCTATCCCATTTTTTAGGTGACTTCAAAAACTTTCGATGGAATTAGTGTGAGTTCCATCAAAAGGATTGATGAAATCATTTGTATGGTTGACGAAGTGATAAATATGGCCCAGGGTTGATAGCTGACTAAAACTACTCCATTCATCTGTATGAATAGTTGTTCCAGGCAGCACTAAGCGTTGGATAATAGGCAATAATACACCTGCACTGCGATTAGGGATCGCCTAAATATATCCCTTTTGGAGGCTGGTGTCATATATCCCCAATATCTCTTGCTGATTCACACTCAATCTCCCTCGATTATATTTCTAAGGCCTCTGTAAATTAAAAAGGAACGACATACGTTCTCGAACTGATTTTCTGGTTTGACACTCATTTCATCAACAAACAAACCCATCAATGCACCTATTGTATCTTTGCATATAAATGACACCTCCAGATTGGCAATTTTTCGACCTTCCTATCGGTCCATTCTCCAAACAGTAATCAAGAACAAGATCTGGAGCGAATTCGCAACGCAAAAGGTGTACAGCATCCATAAGTACGTCTAGATAATACGGAGTCACCTGATTGATTGTTCAAAGCCATTTATCCGTTTGCTGGGTAGTTTTGGTTTGGGCTGCTATTCTTTAGAGTTGCCTAATTTCGCCATATAGAGATACCAGATTATAAATAGGCATTCCCTTGTTTTCTACCGTTACAATTGGTGTCGCTGCCTCCAGACAATGAAGATCCCATGGTCCTCTGCTTTCGAAGAAGGAGACATACGGAGCTTCTTGTTGGACTTTGAAGCCGTCACTGAGTTGATGGGTGTCAAGGATCCGACGACGAAAGCAGTCGTGGTGCGGACGCTACCGAGAGGTCGAGCGAAGGCAGCATACGACAGTGTGGAGCGTTCAGCGTTCGATGGAGACCTGGAAAGTATTGGTAGGACAATTGATGGCCGAGTTCGATGGACAGGCATTTGACAAGGCAGTGCTTCCTTGCCACAAATGACCTTCACTAGGACAACTTCGACCAATCAGAAGGCTAAAAGAAACGGCGCATAATTGTAATAAATCGTTTATATAAAAGCAATGCAAGGTTAAAAAATAGTTACAAAGGATAATGTTCTCGTATATGTTCCGAAAAAACCTCCCAATTTCTCATAGGAGTCTTCATAGTTATGTTAAACCATGTCCTGTATATAAATTCATCTAGATAACTGTATATCATTGAATTTCTTGACCCATTCACAGATCTGATCCGTTTTTTAGGTGACTTCAAAAACTTTCGATGGAATTAGTGTGAGTTCCATCAAAAGGATTGATGAAATCATTTGTATGATTGAAGACATGATGAATATAGCCCAGGGTTGATAGCTGACTAAAACTACTCCATTCATCTGTATGAACAGTTGTTCCAGGCAGCATTATAGGCAATAAGACATTAGCACTAAGATTAGCGATCGCCTAAATTTATCCTTTGTGGAGGGCGGTGTCATGCATTCCAGACATCCACTGCTGATTTGCACTCAGTCTACGTCGATAATATTTTCTTTTTATCAAAAGTACCTAAGGACTGTGTAAATTAAAAACTAACGACATTCGTTCTCGAACTGATTTTCTGGTTCGGCACTCATTTCACCAACAAACAAACCCATCGATGCACCTATTGTATCTTTGCGTATAGATGACACCTCCACATTGGCAATTTTTCGACCTTCCTATCGGTCCCTTCTCCAAACAATAATCAAAAACAAGATCTGGAGCGAATTTGCAACGCAAAAGGTGTAAAGCACCCATAAATACGTCTGGAAAATACGGAGGCACCTGAATGGTTGCTCAAAGTCATTTATAAGTTCGCTAAGTAGATTCGGTTTGGGCTGCTATTCTTTAGAGTTGCCTGATTTCGCTATATAGAGATACAAAATTGTAAGTACGCATTCCCTTGTTTTCTACTGTTACAATTGGTGTCACTGCCTCCAGACAGTGAAGATCCTATGACCCTTTGCTGTTGAAGAAAGAGACATACGGAGCTTCTTGTTGAACTTTGAAACCGTCACTGAGTTTGGTGGGCGCCAAGGATCCGACGACGAAGGCAGCATACGACAGTGTGGAGCGTTCAGGTGGGATGGAGACCTGGAAAGTATTAGTAGGACGATAGATGGCTGAGTTCGATGGATAGGCCACAAAGCTGGGACGGGGAAAAGACTGGTGCTGGCCGTGAAGCTAACGAATCTATTACGTCATGCACTCCCCACGTTGAATGAAGAGTCAGAGTCGCAGCTTTTGGCGTCTCAGTTCATCGAAAGTGTTTCAGACCACATTTCCTAGCAACTGAAACTAAATTGTAATGGTATAAGACGAATGACTTGGCAAACAAATGTTCATTTAGAGTTCGGTATCTCTATATAGTGAAACTGTGTACACCATATCTGCAACGCACCATTTGCACAGATCTTCCGTTTGTGCTACTTCTACCGTTCCTTCATATTGTGCGTGTTTCTTTGTGTTCCTTCCACGTCTCCCATGTCTCCACAACTCTGTATCGTTTGCTTTCTCTGACATCACTTCTATCTCCCTGGTATTAGACGTTTTTATGTCGATGAACTTCTCTTTATATATACTACTGATGAATCTTATCAGTAGTACACGCCACAGTATTACTCACTCCGTGCATACCCAGTGGGAAAGCGGCTAATTGTGTTCACTCCACTCTGTGATCTGGCACCAAATTCAACTGACCAATAAGCTTTCATTTTCCCTTCACATTTATCTTCTTTATGTCACTATCGCACCCACATCTCACTTATCGCCCCCACCCAGCTTCCCAACTGATTTCAACTCAACGACCTCAATAGCAATCGATGTACACAAAACTCATCTCCACTTTTTTTTTCTGGCATATTTGTCGTGCAGTCGATGGTTGGTTGGCTGACTGGCTGGTACAATGCCAGACATTCTTATCATTTATCCTTTTTCCAGTTAGCCACATATATGACCTTCAGTATCGACTAATTGCAGCCGTGTATATGCTCAATGCCAATAAGTCAATTACA
Organism: Trichobilharzia szidati; assembly: GCA_944472155.2. NCBI lineage: Eukaryota > Metazoa > Platyhelminthes > Trematoda > Strigeidida > Schistosomatidae > Trichobilharzia > Trichobilharzia szidati. Next base: position 13,149,720 of record OX235277.1, read on the forward strand.
TTAGACTTCTAGGCATGTCTAAGCAATGAATGCTTTAGCCTACTATACTATTAAGTCGAATATGCAATTTGGGCTATTTTTATATATTCTGTCCTTTGAAAAAATAAGAAAACGGAATCCCTTTTTTTAATTCTCTCATCCTTTAACAGTAAAATGTATCTTACTACTCTTCTCCTAATTTTTCGACTTTTTATCTATGTAGGCGTTTCTCAGTCGTTTCCTTTTTACTTACTCAATTGAACACATAAGTCATGGGTGTATTATCCTTTGGTTAAGAAACTGAGCTTATGCAAATTCAAGTTGGTAGATTTGAATGGATTAATGCGACGGCTGTGGAGAACGAAATAGGGAAGAATACCTTGAACCGATGATGATAAGAGAATCGAAGACATATGAATTTCAAGTGTTGGTTTGTAGGGATTTGGTTGATTGGTTCCAGGATTTCATCATGAGCTGACATGGGTTAGAGAACCATTGGGAAGCTTGCACTCAAGTACTCGACAGTTGGGTCGTCCCAGTTTGGGACTCTTCATCAGTACGCACCCACCACAGGGGTTCGAAACCCAGACCTTCTGGTTACAAGGCGAGCTCGTTGACCATTAAGCCACTGGGGCCTGATCCAATGACCAGCCCATGAATTCGAACTTCTGCCAATTCACGACATAGTGCGACCACTAGCCAATGTCTTCGGCGAGTATTTCTCCTAACACCTGACCTGCTGCACCCTACCGGTCACGCTATGTCATCAATTGGCAAAGGTTGGAATTCATGGGCCGTTGGATCGGGTCACAGCGGCTTAATGGTGTACAAGCCCGCTGGCCTTGTAACCAGGAGGTCCTGGGTTCGAACCCCTGTGGTGGGTGCGTAGTGATGAAGAGTCCCAAACTAGGCGGACGAAACAGCTGTACAGTAGTCCCAGGTTTTCCAATGTTTCTCTAACCGATGTCAGCTCATGATGACATCCTGTAACATCTGGATTTCTTGGATGACGCAAACTCGATGACTTGGTGCATTACGATGGGATTTTTTTTTAACAGGTAGCAGACCTTTATCAACAACACAGCTAGCTACACCTTATTCACTGGTACCATACTGAAGATCAGATGTCCGACCGGAAAGAATTAGAAACAAGAAACTCTGCGAGGTGACGTAACAACCAAGAAGCTTTCTCTCAGTAAATATCCTGAAGAAAATGGAAACGGATCGGACGAATTACTTAGGAAGCTGTCGAATGATATCATTACATATCAGATATACCCTCTAGTAGAACCCAATGACATCCTACGAGCTGGCCTTGTATCCGAGGGTGGAATGTAGAAGAATGTGTAAGAAGCAGATGAAGGAGCGCTTATGGGAAATCATGGAGACAGCTATAGAAGGCAGCAAAGAAGAGGACACACACAATGGAGGTGTGTTTTTGCAGGCCTTTATTCCACTTGGAACCTCAGGGAATTATCACCAAAATTCTTTCTGAGCTCGCCAGCCCATTTGATTTTCAGTATGGAGCCAGTGAAGTGGGCAGCTGTTGATGAAAGTTTGTAGCCTGTTGGAAATCCTTACCGTGAAGGGTGTGCAGTGCACGTTTCTGACACCTATGGAAGAACTGACTAACTTCACATTTGTGTTTATGCATCTTATCAATCAAAAGCAGATGTTTCTAACTGCATCCTGGTAACGTATAAGTTTAATATAATCACCAACATATTATTGCTTCGTTAGAAAGTTATTTATCATCATTATTATCTCTATTACATTCTGTTTACTGGAGTCTTTAAATGAGTCAAGATTTGCGCATACGCTTTCATCCCCTCTCCACATGATCTCTCCCACTTCACCCTCACAGTCCTATTGAGGTCCCACTAGAGAAGCTGTCAAGCGATGTCACTCAAAAGCCTTCTCAGAGGGTATCCTAAATGGCCAGCCATCTGATTCTCACTATCATAAAGTGGAGGCAGCTGTTGACGAAAGTCTATAGACTGTTGGAAATGCTTCTCGCTACACGTCTGAAGTTTGTGTACAACATAGAAGCACTAACTGACTTCATATGAATGGTGAAAGCTTGAATTTTGTTTCTTATGCCAAGTGAAGCAGATTTCCACACCGATTTCAGACCTGTCTTGCTTTCTCAATAATCCTGGCTATGATGTTCCCATCTATGCCACCCACCTGAAGCTGGAACGGTGACGTCTAGATAAGTAACTTCCTTTGAATTCCTCTCGTTGATGGTGATGAGTGCTTATTTTAATGAAGTTGTTTAATCATAGCGTAGTTGATGTTCTTTCTCTGTGCGCAACTAAACCATCCAGCTCAGAAAACATAACCACACCAAAATAATCCATCTGAGCTACAAATCTCCATCATATTTGAAGGGTTATTGAAGGCGTGAGCTGATATAAAAATGCAACTATGGTTTACGCGGTCAATGATAACTGAAAGAGAAATGAAAATGCTGGCCACAAGAGGATTCGAACTAGCGGCCTCCGAGTAACTAGTCTTGAGCTCCACTATCATATATATGTGACTGATATGTTACCGTCCGTTTATCATCAGAAAAGCTAACCAGCTGGATCTTCATGTGTCAACCCCACTCATACTGATTTAGAAGGAGGGAAGAATACTGACAGTTGACGATGAGACTATCTGAGATGGCCGTGTGGTTGACTAACTTCTATTGAGATGCGCTTAGTGATCAATGCAGCTGACATGTATATACGAGTAAATATATTCCAATGGAGCTTGAGAAGATCTAATTAAAGATATTATCGTTTGATTACAAGTTTTCTTCGAAATTTTACCATGGATATCACAAATATATATGTGCAGCAGTGTGCACTCAAAAGAAAAACTGACCAAGAATTGTTCCGGGCGCTCCAGTTCAGTGCAGACTTGCCTAGTGAAGTTCAGCGCCACCCTTTTCCCAGCAGACCAATCATGAAAGATTCACTATCTAGCTGTGTCGATTCTATGTGCTCTTGTAGAGAAAGCCAAATAAGATGCACAACTAGACAGCTTATTATACACATTAGTAAGCACATACCTTCGCAAAAGGCTAAAAAAAGAATTCTATAAGAAGCTCTACTTCGTCTCATTTGATTGATACAGGGTCACCAAATCGACAGAAAAAGCGTTTTCAAGATTATCAATCGTATTCCACTGAAAATTTCGAACAGAATTGGAACTTGTGTTTTACACATCACGATTGGAAGTCCTTCTCGAAACATTATGATGCAAAAAAAATAAACGCACGTGAAATATCCAAACTTCAAGTGAACTGACTATAATAATACTTACAAATTGTAAACATAAAAAATTACCTACATACATTTTTAGTTACTTATAACTTTAAAGTAGTTTAAGCATTTCAGTTAAAAATATATTAATCATACGCATGTCGTCCTTCGCATTCCGAATGCACCAATCTCGAAATGGAACTTGAGGACTCAAGCATTGAGCTTAGCAGTTTCAGTAACTATGGATCGAGTTATCAGGCTTACGCTCAACCTTCCAAATATCCCAAGGCTTATCATCGGCTGGTAAACTGTGACTAAACGCATTATCAGCTGTGATACTGCCTATAATTCGACCAGTATCGGCAATTCATCCCCTTAAATACATTTCAACCTTTCGAACAAGTTAATTCTGAGGCGTTTAGAAGACAAACAATGCAAGATAACCTAGATATCATTTGTTAGAATTTTGATCTTCTCCCATTCTCACTGTGTCACGATTTAAACGCCTACTTTAAATGTGTACAAGGGACGTATAATTCCAGTTTGACAACGCTGTTTACCGCCAAAAATAGGTGGTGTAGCTATGAACAGTCCACTTAGCACTCTCTATTAGCAGACAATTTCATTTCTAACCTTCAGAGAACAAAACTGAAGTATGTAGTCGATGTGAAAGAACTTCTTTATTGTCTATATGCCTACGACATATTTGTAGTGTGCAACAATGAATGTGGTCATGCTTCCTACCTACTCAGATTATTCAACGACGCGCACAAAAATCTTTAAATTCGCTATGGAACACGGAAGTGATGGAAATTTTCACTTCCTTGATATCTACACATAACGCCTAGAAGATGGTAGAGTCTGCAAAGGTTAATTTACCGTAAGTCTACGTGAAATGGACAATACTTACATTTTATTAGCTTTTACCGAAGTAGCTATAATCGAGCAATGCGTGAGACTCTGTTTTATCATATCAGGAAAATATGCTCTACATAAAAATCTACTGAAAACTTTTTGATTCTCAAAAAGATGTTGAAAAAAAGGCTACCCTGAGAAGTCCGTCAACAAGTATGAAAGATGTGAAGGCTCAAATGCCAAACAAATCACAGTGCAAAACAATCTTATCTTCATTGAGCTCGAGTTTGAAATTGACAGCATTGCAGGAATAGTCAACAGAAGATTGAATGCCTAACTAGCCAGAACCTATCCTGAAACTAATTCGGTTCCCCATCTATCTGATGACATGCTGTTCGATGCAGTCAAAAGTCAATAGATACCCTTCTCATGTGAACTCCAACTGTGTATACAAATTTACCCGTATCTGTGGGAGCAGTTACAGAAAGAAGGGCACACCACCGATTTTTTCAACATAGACCGAAAAGCCTACGTCTCAAGGGAACAAACACCTAAAATAGTGCCATTACCGGAAATGTCCTCAATACGGGTCATGAGGTGGAAATCGCGAAATCCTTTACAATTATCAATAGACAAAGGAGCTCGATTCTACTCAAGTTTGCCGAAGCAATCCTTACCAAACGGTTGAAACCAGATTTATGTGTTCAGAAAGAAGTAGTTATCAGTCTTTTCTTGTACATCCTGGTAACTGGGTGTCTTTATTATCCCTCACTTGATTACGTAATCTTTCTCTTTGACCTCACCCCCCCTCTTTGATATACTGTAGTTCTGCTTATCTCTTATTTCTTTGATTTGAGTTGAACTCAGTACATTGTTATGTAATTTATTAGTTACTCATCATCTTACTCACCTCTCGGCTTTATTACGCAACTATGTTCACCATTACATGCATACACTTATTTCTTTGAACTACCTGTGTAAAAACTTTATAAGCGCAATTTTCTGAGCACCGTTCACTAATTGCGGAATCTTCTGTCAACTGATATCATGTAGAAAAAAATTGGCAAGTATGTTAAAACTTTTCTGTACATAAACCTCATAAGTTATTCAGGCTGTAAGCAGGCAGCTGAGCTGATGAGAAGCCAACGAAATAAACAATGATGGTACCATCTTCTTATTCTGCACAAACCACATTGTTGTTCTTGCCTTATTCAAATTCGTCTAAGGGGTAGAAATGCAAAAAATAAGCAGTTATCCCTCTTTCATTGCCTTGATAACTGGATATTTTTATTCTCTCTCGCTCTCTCACTTCAATACGTAATCCTCGATTCTAGTCTATCCCCTCGTCCCAAACCTTTATGGATTGTTGACCCTGCTTGAATCACTGGGCTGCCTGAATTCCCATCTGAGACAATGCACAAACCACATTGTTGTTATTGCTTTATTCATTATTCATTTAACATAATTAATATGAAATTAATAACATAACATTGAATGTTGGATGGATAACGCTGATATTGTGCTTACTTCATCTTATGTACAAAAATCGATAACATCATCATCATCACATTGGATTTTCTGTGAGCAGCAGCAGAGAGGTTTCTGTTTATCTCCCTATTCATTCATCACCAGCATAATCATCATCATCATCATCATCGTCATTGGCATCGGCATCATCGCCTTCATCATCGGAATCAAAAACGTAACGAACACGTTTTGTTACACAACGTCTCACATTCACCCTGGGTTGTTTTTCCTTTTGAGAAGTTGTTGCAGCACTTGAAGATAATAGACAAATAGAAAAAGCAATTTGTTAATAACATACATACAACAGAGAATATTATGGAAAGTAGCGATTGAGAATTCAACAAATTTTCAAGTATTGGTTTTGTAGAGATTTTGTTTGATTGCATGGAGGATTTCATCATGAGCTGACATCAGTTAGAGAACAACTGGAAAACCTGGAAGCACCCTACTGGTCACGACTTCTCAATAGAACCCCAGGTAACTACCTACCTGAATAGGGCAAGTCGTTAGTGAGCATCTCATCGATATTGAAGTGTTGGTTTTTAGGGATTTGATTGATTGGTTCCAGGATTTCACGTGCTGCGCATGCCTAGTCATCGCCTCCCCCACCCCGAGGGCATTACTAGCTGATATAGGTGCAGGTTGGAAAAGAGTAAGTGGTGGCCAAACAAAAACATGGCCTCATCAATCCATGAAATCCCTGACAGTTAAACTGAGTCAGGTAGGGAGATGCAGACTTCCGGGTTGGGGCCCACCCTCGGGACTCTAAGAATCAATGGCTGGAGACAATAGGTGACATGGCTCAAAATCGTTGTCAATGGCTTACGCAAATGTATTCAGTCTCTTTAACCTTCATATTCCTTTCTACCATTACTCATTCTGTTTCACTCTTATACTTGCCTAAATTCTATTGATTCTCTTCACTCATTTTCTTGTCTACCTTTGTGTGCTATCTTGGAACGTGGCAACTCGAACTGCTGCACTTCGGTGCCAAGTTCTATGTTGAATCCAGCAGCAGCAGCAGCCTAGTCATCCTAGCCGTGACCAGTAGGGTGCAGCAGGTTGGGTGTGAGGACAAATACTCACCACGGAAGACATTGGCTAGGGGTCGTGCTATATCGTGAATTGGCAGAAGTTAGAATTCAAGGACCATTGGATTGGTTCCCAGTGGCGCAATGGTCTACGAGTTAACTAGCCTTGTAATCAGAAGATATTGGGTTCGAACCCCGTTGGGTGCGTACTGATGAAGAGTCTCAAACTAAGCTGACGAAACAGCTGTCCAGTACTCCTAGTTGGTTTTCCAGTGGTTCTCTAACTGATATCAGCTCATGATGAAATACTCCATGCAATTCAACAAATGAACGATGGTTTGATGTACTCTTTTACATGTCTAGTTTTATTTAATCTAAATCATTCATATAGAGAGAGTCACGCAGTTATACGGAAACGACTAATACAAATCCCTGTTTGATAAAGAACGTTACTGAATCACCATGAAAGTGGATAAATTTGCCTATCGTTAATTTCATGGAGGATTTCATCATGAGCTGACATCATCAGTTAAAGAATCACTGGAAGAGTACTGGAGAGTACTGGACAACTGTTTCGTTAGCCTAGTTTGGGACTCTGATATCAGCTCATGATGGAATCCTTCATGCAATCAAATAAAAATCCCTACAAAACCAATACTTGAAAATATCGTTAATTTGTCAAGCAAGAAACCAATGTAACATAGTAATTCCATATTAGTTTGTTTATTAGATGTATCGCATACAGTGATGAAACAGTATTATTTACTGGATGACACAGTTTCGAACAAAATTTATTGTTCATAATCATTTCATCAATTATAATCACACGACTTCGAATCTTGAGTTTTATAGTTTTCTTTGTTTTCTCCTATTTGTCGTGGGGGTAGTAGAATTTTCCGGATATCTGGAACAGGTGTCGAATCATTCCTACTACACTTATTTGCAGTTGATTCAATGAACGAAGCTTCTGTTATCAATCTCTCCCTACACCCTGCTGCATTAGATTTTAAAACTGTAGTCTTATCCCATCCTATTATTATTATTATTATTATTATTATTATTATTATTCGGGTCAACCAATCTAGATTTTGCTAGGTTTTTATGTTCAGCTAGTGTGACTGCCCCTGGTCTACTAGTTTGACTTATGTATTTGACATGACAATCAACGCAGGAAGGATGTTAGATAAAGTAAATTATTTTGTTTTAAAGGCTCCACAGGACTGATCCTTTAACCGACAAAGCTTGTTTCTAATTGAGTTTGTGGTCGGTTTGAATGCCAGCCACTTTTATTCCTGCCTGCCTTGTTAAGAATTCTGCGTAAGGTGGTTTCCAAGGTTCCTTCTTTCTATGTATGGAATTACTACTGATGATTTAGATTCCTTATTGTTGGTGTTGTCTTGCGCATGTTTGACATGCATGTAGTCATTAATATTACTATTATTAATAATAATAATAATATTGCTATCATTACTATTATTATCATTATCACTAAAACTACTATCGTTATTTTATTTTCACATTTCCCTACATAATTTCTGACTAATTTATCTGGGTAATTATTAATTAAGTTTCAGAGCTTCTCTCATATATGCTTCACTTCCTGTCTTAAATTTTCCTTGGTCCATATATATTAATGTCACATAGTGCCAAAGCACTGAATTATTAGTTATTACTATTATTAATTAATTATTATTTATTATTAATTATTAGTTACTTTTACTCTGAAAAAAGAAATTAAGTGTCCACTGGAAAAAAATTACTTCAGTGATCGCTTTAAACGGGAACAGTGACTATTTAAAAATGTATAAACAAACGTAAGATATTTTTCGAAACATAAAAAGTATTTTAAAAAAATTTTAATGAAGAATTTAACTAATTAATTAATATAATAAACAAAAACCTGTATTGTCGTCAGAATTTTCATCCGAAGAGATAGGTTTGCTCTTCTTTTGACTAGGCTTGAACATTGACTTTATGGTTGGTTGTGATCTGGCCGGAGCTGATAACTGGCGAGGCTTACCACCACCACGACCACCACCACCACCGCCACGGCCACGACCGCGACCTGAGGCAGTAGCACTTCCAGCTACTCTTTGTGATGATCCAGAACTAAGATTGTAAAAACAGCAAATAAGAATGATTTATATAGAATGTTACAATGTTGTACATGCACAATTGAGCATGTTCAAATGATCGAGAGATGGTGTTAAATAACTAACTATCCTATAAAGATTCATTAAGAAGATCGAAAAAGGTCAAAAGTAAAATAAAAATAAGTGTGAAACTAGTAATGATAACATAAATAAGAGAGAATATATAAGGCATGTACCGTGGCTTTACCATATCAGGAGGCGACATCTGAGGTCCTACGTAGGAGTTGAGTTTCAATAAAGCAGGAATTAGGGTGGCCATTCAAAGCTACAAACTCACTCAGAGAGGACAAGGTCTGCAGGCTGAAAGACCCGGTGGACCCAATTAAACAAAATAATATAATTTACAAAATACCCTGCAATGACTGTGACTTAAGTCAACTACATAGGTCAAACTAGTAGATCGGGGGTAAGAATGGTTGACCCCGAGAAGATGAGTAATTTAGAAAAAAGCTCAGCAATCCCACTGCATGCAATAACACACAACCACACAATAGGGTGGGAGGGGGTTAAGATTCTAAGAAGTAATCTATGTAGGTGAAGAGAGAAATTGATTACTGAATCCTACCTGGTTCATCGAGTCTACACCCAACACAACACATGCAACAGAAATGACTCAATGCAAATACCAGAGATTTGTATGGAAGATATTATTACCACCAGTCAGTCAAATCAGAGGAGGATAATAAATAATCTCAAAATTCTATTTCAATTCAATTCATGCACATCACAACATTCTAACAAGTTACTTATTTTTACTGTAAAAAACATCTTATCTCGCATCTGACTGTACTTGATTGATAACAGTTATATTACTTCTGAATGTACTTTATCTCATATTGATTTTTATTGCAATATCTAATCATCAATTCCACTCATATATATAAATGAAGGGAAAAAGTTGTGTGAGTGAGTGTCTTGATACGATTATGAGCAGTAATAATTTGTGCTCAAAACGTTGTCTTCAGTTAATATTACTATATAACACAGTGTGAGATTTATCAAAATAAAATCTTATCCATAATGGAGTTATGCTCTACCACAGTCAGTGCCCAAGTTTTATACTTATATCAATAGAGAAATAAAGTGTTGACAAATAAACACGTAAATATTGCCACAAAAATAAAACATAAGACATGATTACTTACACAGGTTGTTCTGACACACCGCTATTACTACCGCTACTTTGTGGAACTGTTTCCTTCGTCTTTGGAACAGCTGGAACATCGGGTACTTCAATTTCTTTATCACCCTGTCCATGATCAACAACTTTGAAACTATTTTCTGAACCATCTTCCTCACTACTTTCATTGTCAAAAACATACTTTACGGAGGCAGCTGCTGCACGTCGAGCACGATTTGCAGCTAAAAAAATATAATGTCGGGTAGAAGAAAGGCAGGAGAGTTATGAGCACACTACTCACAGGCAAATAGTTAATGTGTATGTATCAGTTCACCTGCTGCTGTGCAGTCAGCCAGGTACATCGGTCGTTCATTCTGCATCCTGTCAAAAAGGGTCAAACAACACTATCCACCGTGGCTGCAGAAAGGAAGTAGTAGTGGCCGTCTATGGAGTGCAATAATCGAACATCTCGTTAATACTGGTCATTCCATCTCAACAAACGCCAACTACTTCAAAGTAATGTACAAAGTGAAGAACAACGTTTCCTTATTTGCATTGCAGAAGCCGTAGCCATTCACCTGGAAGAACCAGAATTATGTATACAAAAGAAAATTATTCAGCCACTTCCGCTCTCATGATGACAACTCCGCTGATTTGACTTAACAAAGTAAGTCTTTGACGCTTTCCTTACACATTTAGTGGGATTATTATTTGACCTGTTGTGCTACAGAATCCTACTTCGTTAAAATAGATTGATCAAACGGCTGAAACCTCTAGGAACTCGCCCCAACATAAGGTTTTCCGTTGGCTAGAGGAGAAGTTGGAAACCATTCGCCGACGGCTAGCCGTGCACACCATAACAGACTCATTTCATTTCACCGAAAGTGTGAATCACATTAACATTTCACATAAGTTCATGGCGTCATCTGATGCAACCGCCTTGTTCACAATGACCCCAATCAATGAAACCATTGAGGTCATTTGGCAACAGCCTGATCTTCTCCCACTACCAGAGTCAGAATTCAAGCGCCTACTTCTAATGTGTACAATGGTTGTATAATTCCAGTTTGGCAACACTCTTCACCGACAAATAGATGGTGTAGCTATGGACAGTCCACTTAGCCCTGTTTTAGCAGATATCTTCATGTCAAACCTTGTGAAAACAAAGTTGAAGCATGCAATTGACCAAACAACTTCCTATTGTCGATATGTCGATGATACATTTGTAGTGTGTAACAACGAAAGTAATGCTTCCTACCTACTCAGATTATTCAACGACGCACATACAAATATTGAATTTACTATGGAACATGAAAATGATGGAAAGTTCCATTTGCTTGACATTGCCATGCAACGCCTAGAAGATGGTAGTCTCCAGAGGTTGATTTACCGAAAGTTGACATGGAATGGACAATACGTACATTTTAATAGTTTTTGTCCAAATAGCTACAAACGAGCACTAGTCAAGACTCTGTACTATAGAGCAAGGAGAATATGCTCTGCAGAGAAACTAGAGGAAGAATTTGAGTTTCTCGAAAAGGTGCTGAAAAACAACGGTTATCCTCGAAGATTCATTAACAAATATGCAAGATGTGAAGGCTCAAACACCAAATAAATCAGCACAGTGGGAAAAAAGCCTGTCTTCATTCAACTAGATTTTAAAGGTGAAAACATTGCAGCAATGGTCAGCAGAAGACTGCGTAGGTCACTAGCCAGAACCTATCCTGCAGATAAGTTGGTTCTCATCCAATATGCTGTTTAGTGCAATCAGAAGTCGACAGATACCCTTCTCATTTTAACTCTAACTGCGTGCACATATTTACGTATATCTGGAGGAGCAGTTACATTGGGAGGACAGAAGGAAGATGGGCACACCTCCGATTTTCTAAAAATGTGCCGAAAAGCCTACGTCTCAAGGGAACAAACTCTTTCAATAGCGCTATTACCAGATATCTCTTCGATACGGGTCATGAGGTAGGTGGAAATCGCGAAGTCCTTTAAAACTATCAATAGATAAAGGAACTCGATTCTCCTCAAGTTTGAAGAAGCAATCTCGATCAAACGCCTGAAACCTCATTGACGTGTGATCAGAATGAAGCAGCTATCAGTTTTTCCTCGGCCATCCTGGTAACTGGATGTATTCATCCTCTCATTTGATTACGTAATCTTTGCCTTTAACTAACTCCTTTACCATTGTATGCATACATTTATAGTTGTTCAAACTTGAACTCCCTGTGTAAATAACTATATAAGCGCAATCAACAGTACCAAATAAAAAAACAGAGAAGGTACACATCGCATATAATAATAATGGTAGTAGTAGTAATAGTAACGATAAAACACTCACCTGTTGTTGGTGAAACAACAACGTCATTATCCATAGATACTTCACTTCCCGATGCTTCACTATCGGTGTCCGAATCCCAGGGATTACGATTAGTGCGTTTACGCTTTTCACCAACGCGAACGTTTTTGCGTTTAGTAGGAGTAACATCTATATAAAACAAAATAATAGATATTTTATTCGTAAAATATGATCTTCATTACCTTCTACTATCTGAAAATGGTACGCACAAAACGAAAGACAAAACTATTTAGTGAAGGACATTATTATTGTTCCCTTGGGTTCCTAGTGGAACATAGGGCTTCAACTACACGCCTCCACTTGCTTCTGTCTTCTGCCGTGCTTTTCACCTGCATCCATGTTAGTCCATACTGTTTCAACTCCTCTTCACACGATCTCCTCCATGTCACCCTTCGACGTCCCACTCGCCGCTTCCCTTCCGGGTTCCACTCGAGCACTGGCCTGACGCGCAGTCACCCAGCGGCCTCCTCAGCGAGTGTCCAATCCATCTCCACTTTCTCCTGCATATTTGTTGGGCGATTGGTTCTTGTTTTGTTTATTCCCATAGTTTCTTGTTGGTGATTCTTTCCGGCCATCTGATCTTCAGTATAGAGTCAGCGAAGAAAGTTGTTGATAAAGGTCTGCAACAGGCTGTTGGAAATATTCTTTGTGACCCGCCAAGTTTCTGATCCTTATAGAAGAACTGACTTGACGTTTGTGTTGTAAATCCGAATTTTGTTATTGATGCTGAGTGACTAGGATTTCCAGATTGGTTTCAGGTTGATGAATGTGTTTCTCGAAGCGAAGGACATAGATGATAATAATAGAATTTGTAGCTCAGATGGATGCTGATGATATGGCTGCGTTCTCTGAGCTGAATGATAAAGGTTGTCATTATTATTATGACTTACAATTATTATCATTGATGGAGAATTTCTAAAAGCCAACTGCATATTAAAGTTTGCGCTAAAGATGTTTATCTAGAAGAACGAAAGCGCCTCCCAAATGTTCACAGAACGCAACCATGTGTCAAAAGGACACAGGCAATGGTCAAACTGAATTAATAGGCTTAAAATTCAAAACGATGGATACCTGCGATTCGATTCCCAGACGACTAGTGTACAAGGAAGTGATCCGGTTCTATTTTGTATATTGTCTAAGACCGGGAGGTTCTCCGAGGATGCTTGGCTGTAAAGGGAATGCCGAGAAAATACATTGCACTTATCAAGACACTCTACTCGAACTCATGCAGCCAGGTGATGGCTTAGGGAGGGCTTGTCATCTGAAGTGGTGACAACTAGTGGTGTACGTCAGGGATGCCCCACTACCCCCATTTCTATTCAATCTCATCATAGATGTACTAATGGACCTAACGCTAACTCACTTCAGAGACTCAGAGATTGACTTGCTACCAGGGAATAATCTCGTTGACTTAGAATATGCATATAATATATTCCTCCTAGGCAAGGACGCTGACAAAATGCAGCGTCTTCTGAACACCTTGAGCTGCAATCGACGAATGTTTGGCATACGATTCGCTCCCGCCAAATGTAGGATGATGTTGGAGGACTGACTCCTAGTTCAGAAATAGGGAGTGAAGTGGTAGAGCACGTTGACCACTTCACTTATTTGGGAAGTACCATCAGCCCCAACGGATAGATCTCTGAGGAAATCTCAGCACGGATACAGAGGGCTAGTTTCGCATATGCCAGTTTACGCCGTCTCTGGCATAGACGTGATATCCGGTTATCGACCAAAGGGCGTGTGAACAGCTCAGCAGTCCACTCCGTCCTCCTTTATGGCTCTCAGTGAGATCTGACCATTGAGAGCAGAAGACATGAAAAGATTAGCTGTCTTCGATCATAGGTGCCTGCGTTCTATCTCCCGTGTGAAGTGGTATAATAAGGTGAGTAATATTGAGGTTAGGCGTCGAGTACTAGGTAAGGAGGGGAAATCAATCGACGAGGCTGTGAAATTACATCGACTGAGATGGTTAGGACATGTGTTACGCATGCCTAGCCATCGCCTTCCTCGACGATGGTCAATGTTTGCTGACATAGGATGGATCAGGTTGCAAAAGAGCTAGTGATGTTGGTGGTCAAACCGAAACATGGCTTCATCAGTCAATTAAATAAATTCACAACAGTTAGTTTACTCCAGTCACTTAGGAAAATGTAGTGTTTCTGGTTGGGGTCTTCGCGACGGTAAAAACAATGTTTAGAACAATTGGTGATATGGCTCAAACTCATCGTTCTCAATGGCTGGCGCAGATGCGTCCACTCCTTGTGACTTACAATCTCAAATGAAACTATATTGTTCGTCGTTATTACTATACCTTTGTCTCACACCTCTGTTTACTGTCTCTATTATGCATTTCTTCTACTTTATTTTCTTGCTTTATGTGCTACATGGAGTGTGGCGACTTCAACTGCTGCTGCACATGGGTGCAAAGTTCTTTGTCAAAAACAGACAAACAGCAAAACTAAGACGTAAAGTAGGAGGAGAATTAGAGCACCGCGTGGTAGGATATAATTCCGTATTCAACGGCACAAAAATAGAAATTTGATAATACCTTTATTCTTACTCAATAGCAATTTTAACCTTAAATTCCGTATTCGTTGTGGTTTTCATTGACTGAAGCAATCGGTTTTCACCCGATGGATGGGTCAAAGGTTTGAGCCCCACCCCACCACCTACTTCTTCAGCCAGGGCAACTGAGTAGAATCATTAGCCCTCATATACGATAAGTGTGGCTGTTAGCCCCGGTGAGTGAAACATCTGCTCCGGGTAATTGAGCTTAAAACAATTCTACAAGTGTTAATAACTGGATTACCTAACACTGCATCCTTGTGCTATGTGAAATAAATTCATCTAATATGAAAGACTACAGTCTGGACCAAAATTTACTTGAATAGGCTATTATGGTTCGAGCCCCATGGGTGTGCACTGATGAAGAGCCCCAAACTAAGCTGACGAAACAGCTGTCCAGTACTCCCAGGTTCTCCAATGATTCTCTAAACGATGTCAGCTCATGATGAAATTCTGGAACCAATCAATCAAATCCCTACAAACCAACACTTAAATATTATGGAAAAATCACTTTCAAGTGTTGACCGTAACATGCGTGCGTTCATTACCTGCGCTAGAAGTTTTGGCGGGCTTGGGCCGACTGGTTCCCTCTGTTTTTCGTTTACCACGTCCGCTTACACTGGTTGTTGCCTTTGGTCCATCAACGTTATCAGAAATACCAAGGCGCTGAGAAAGAGGTTTAGGTTCATCATCGGCAACATTGCCTTCGTCATCCACTTCAAGAGCACTGCCCATTGCATCATCTTTGTGAACACATAATGAAATAAAAAAAGATTTACAAATAAATTAACAATACAAATTTTAACATTTTTATGGCATTAGTACTACTATATGAAAAGTGTTAAACAGAATGATTTGCGTTAAAAATGCTGTATAGGCATACAGGTTTTCGGAACAGACTATTCCACTTTAAACAAAGTTCACACTTAGAACTTCTAGGCTGTTGTACCCATCATATTTAAAAACATAGCTGTATATCATAAGTAACATTGACAACTGACGATATCGTCTCAATGCAGTATGAGTCAACCGACAGTAAACATTAAGAGCTGGCTGCTAGCCAAATTGGTAGACAGTAATTTACGTCAATGTTTACGTCCCTGATATTGCTCATGAGAAAATATAAACAAAGACTGATTCAACAACCAATCACAGCAGACTTTGTTTGCGTAGGCGGATACAATTCACAGATAGAGAATCTGAACTTCAAGAAACGGCCACAAAGAGATGAAAGATTAACGTTCAGTGAGAAACCACCAATCAGAAGATTGTGTTTGTTTGTTTGTTTACAATAATCTATAATAATGTACATGAAAATCTATAAATATCTGTGGATATCCTAAATAAATGATCTGTTGCCTGACCCTTGTCTTATGTCGTTGCAGACTAGAAAATACCTACAAAACTAACCTTCAGGTTTAGTTCGTTTCTTCTTAGTTCCTTCTACTTTTCGCATCATGTCTGCATCGACTTTTGGAACTATACGTCTACCCATAGGATCTGGTCTTGTCTCCTTAGCTAATTTGCGGGTTTTTGTGGCTGCTGCACGCCCAGCTTGTGTAACCGATGCTGCCTTCAATTTTTTCTCAGCCGCCTCAATTGCAGCAAGTTCATCGGCAGCTAATTCTGCCTCGGCTTTCTAAAGAAAGAAAAATTAATAAATAAATATTGAAACAAAATAATCGAGCAAAGAATATTCTTTTCGATAATTCCTCTTTGTCGATTATTTTGTTTTATATATTTGAAAGTTGAAAAATTAGTAATGAGTGAGTCCTCGCAAATAAGAAAGACAATGCACTCGGAGAACTTCTGAGGCGAAACGAAATTACATAATTAAATTTCTGGCCACTCGTATCTCCGACTCTCTAGAAGATTTGGATCTTCTGAAAGAAATATCTACCCAAAATGCATAACCCCACCGAGATTCTTCTTTGTAGCAGCAACACTAAGAGTACTATTCTCCAGTCGTTCACTGGTCTGTAGAAACCAGAAAGACAAGATTTTCCAATTGACTATGTGCATTTTCTATGTGCATGTATTATTTCACCTGTTGGTGTAGACAGCCAGGTACATTGATCGTTGTTAAACACGTATCCTGTCCAAAACCGCTCACGAATACTACCAACCAGCACGGTTGCAGAAAAGCACCAGTGGCTTTATAAGCAGTGTGAAAATTGAACAACACCTCATCCCACACTGGTCATTTTATCTCAACTCCTCTCCCTTACAGGAAAAGTGAAGAACAATCTGATAAAGACGATATGCTTTCGTCTTCTCTGCACTGCAGAAGCTCTAGTCATTCAGAGAGAAGCCGGACCTCTGCATACCAAAGGATATTTATTTATCCACATCCATATATAATGGCAACAACCTTAGTGTTTTCTTCCACCAACTTGGTTTTCGCCTGTAAGTCTATTATTTATTATTATTATTATTATTACTATTATTATTATTTCCTTTAATTCCTAGAGGAACATAGGGCTTCAGCCCCACGTCTCCATTGCGTTCGGTTCTCTGCTAGAGTCTTCACCTGGCTCCAAGTCTGCTCACACGTTTTCATCTCCTCTTCACATGACCTCCTCCAAGTCACCCTTGCACTGACGACCAACTCGCCGCTTCCCTTTCGGGTTCCACTCGAGCGATGGCTTGTCTAGTGATGTCACTCACTTGATGGTTTCCTCAGAGTATGGCCAATCCATCTCCATTTCTTCCTGCCTATTTGTTCCACAAACGGTTCCTGGTTGGTTCACTCCCAGAGGTCCCTGTTGCTGATCCTTTCTGGCCATCTGATCTTGAGTATTGAGCGAAGACAACTGTTAATGAAGGTCTGTAGTTTGTTTGAGGTGCCATTTATGACGCGGCGCCAAGTCTCTGATCCGTATAGTAGCACTGACTTCACATTGGAGTTGAAAATTTGGATCTTATTTTATTTGATGCTGAGTGCTGTTGATCTCCACACAGACTTGAGATTAGTGAAAGCTTGTGTTGCTTTTCGGATTCTTGCTTTGATATCCTCGTCAGTTCCGCCTGTAGTTGAAACGATGCTTCCCAGGTAGGTAAAAGATGTTGTTTTTTTTCAGGTTCCTCCCATTTATGCTGATTGTTGTCTGTTGTTGTTGCTGTTGCTGTAGGTGTTGACCAGGAATCTTCATCACCTACCTCTGTTTTCTCTATGTTCACCTGAAATCCCTCCATCTTCGATGCTTCTTCTGCCAACTTGTTGCTTTTCACTTGCATATCTTCCAGTTTGTGGAAAATCAGATATATATATATATCATCGGCGAAATCCACATCCTTCATGTTTTTTATGTGGGTCCATTTCATGCCTGTCTCCTCGTTGTTCGGCCTGCTGCCTGTCGCATGATCCAGTCTACCGCAATCAGGAAAATCATTGGAGATAGTAGGCAGCCTTGTCTTACTCCCGTCTTCACTTCGGGGGATTCCGTGAGTTAACCGTTGTGAATTACTCGACATGCAACATTGTCGTACAACTGTTGGATAAGATGTATCTGTCGGTTTTCGACCTAGAACTTTGCACATATGTGCGGCAGTTCAAGTCGCCACACTCCCTCCATGTAGCACACAAAGGAAGAGAAGAAAGTAGGAGAAATGCATAATATAGACAGTAAACAGAGGCGTGAGACAAAGGTATAGTAATAACGAAGAACAAAACAGTTTAATTGGAAATCATAAGTCACAAGGAGTGGATGCATCTGCACCACTGAGAACACTACTACCTCTTAGCTATCAAAAGCTTACCTTATATTCCTCCTGCAACTTGGCTAGATCTTCACGCCACAAGTCTGAAGGCGATTTACTCTTCAATATGCGTAATTCGTTTCGTTTAGCATCTCTTTGCGCCAGTAAATCATCTTTACGCTCTTTTGTTAAACTCCACAAAGGCATATTCAAAATGTAATTATAATCAGGTTGACCGGATTCAGGTATTTCAGACTGAGAGGCTGACGCTTCAGCTTCCGCTTCGGCCTCTTCTGCAGCAGCTGATTTGTCTATGCTTTCTTTCCAAGCTTTGACTGGATCAGAATCATAATTGGCGTCTTTCAGCATACGAATCAACTCCTTCTTCGGTTTATTTTCTATCGTTATAATCGACTGAATTTTTTCAAGAACAAATCTCGCCTGGTTTTCCAATTTCAGAGCTTCAGCAGATAAAACACCTTCTAGGTAAGTTTTACGTTTCTCATACCTAAGTAATTTTTAAGGAAAGGTAAAAAAGTTTCAAAAAGGCATGAATAACCAAATTATAGATATCGATAGGATATCCAGATTCAGATAAATACGTAGCATTACGTAGGCCTGATCAGACTTTCGAAATGCAGAGACATATAATATGAGTATGCACTTTTGATTGGACACTAGTAACTTGTGTGACGTATCTAGTCCTTTATTTGGTGAAGGCTGAATTCTATCAGTCAGGTTTGCAATGTGGCCACCATTCTAAGTAGTTCGCCATCACGGTGCACATTGATTTGATGATATTAGATAGTGGTTGGAGGCAATCGGCAAAAGGAAGCCTTGCTTGACCTAGGTTTCATGCTAGTTGGCACTCTTCAGTAAGCCAAGCGTATCTGTAACCCGCGTCACCCAGTGAGAGCTGCTAGTTACTATCCACCAACTAATCTACTATGTTAGCTGTTCACAAAATATGTAGTGCAGACCATAGATTTTCTCGAGGAGTGCTAGGTCTAGGCATTCGATTTTAACAAAGCCAAAGGCGTCAGAGATGTGAAATCTAATTTACCTAATAAACTTTAGGCAGGCAAGTAGTAGTGTCAGACACTCCTCCAATAGGTTTAAGTGGTTCCTAGGTTCGTAGAAATGCATGCCGTTGATGATTTATCACAAAAAAATATGAAAGATGATAATAAAACTTTCGTAAGTCATCATTTTTATCGACCACCAAGGAGTCCGCTGATGCATCACTAGACTGTAAAAGACTTCTTCTTCAGAGTCGCCAGACTCAAACAAGATACCAACCTGAAAAGTGATTGACTACTGGTTTGATTCACGTTGAAAAGAGTAGATCTCCTTTCCAGGGCTCTAAGAGTCAGGGACTGGAGACTGTTGGTGAAAATATTATAATTGCAATATTGCAATTACTGAAACTTACCAGCTGTTTTGACGTCACAGTACTGATGAAAAAAAGGCATAATTCTAGAGAGGGAATAAATCATATCGCACGACTATTAGCGTCAGCGCGTGAGTGATTGATTGTCTTAACACAAACTCAGACTTCTTAAAACCTGTACACACTATTCTGGGAATTTGTACAGTTTCGCAATCGCATCTTATTACGCTTTTTTGTTCTTACTAGTTTTGCTACCCAATATTTCCGATTACCTCTTCAAACACTGAACCGATGCGTAAATTAAGACGTACAAGGACAAAAATAAACAAATTAGAAGAGTATTTGTGAGAGTACACAAGACAGTTAAGCGAAAAAGAACTTTATCATGCATGTAAACGTAACTTACCAGGTAAGACGTAAATCAAAGAATTCCCGCATAATGGCTATCTCATTAGGGTAACATTTTAAACAACCCAAAGGATCAAAGCACACCATTGAACTAGTACTCATAACTGTTTGAAGTTTAAAGAATTTGTGCAGACCACCGGCCTCTGCTTCGCGTAATTTCTCGGGAGACATTTTCACTACGAATCGAACAGTAACATCTGTATGATACTCCTTATAATCCCTAAAATGCATATAAATAAATAAAATGTAAATAATAATAATAATTGAGGAAATTATTCTAGGGATTCAGTTATGTCTCATATCTACTGTCTTTTAATTCCAGGGCAAAATATATAAACAAACAGAAGGTGTAGCAATGTAATGGATCACCAATATCCCTCTTATCGTAGCAGACATATTTATGGACAGTTGGGAAAATATTGCTGTGAATACCTTTAATCCTACTCAAAAAATATGGTGGAGATATGTGGATGACACTTTCACAGTGTTAAAAACAGAACATATCTCCAGCTTCTTCACACACATAAACTCACTAGTAAAGGGAATAAAATTCACATTTGAATCGGAAATTAAACAAGGAGAATTAGCCATGATGTCAGATTGTAAAATAAAACGAATAGAAGAAGGTAAACTGCACACTAGCGTTTATAAAAAACCAACGTATTCTGCTAATAGATATTTAGACTTTAATTCATCTCATCCGTTACCTATCTGTAAAGGCAGGCTTAGTTAAGTGTCTAACAAACCGAGCAATAGCACTAATTAGTACAACAAAAGACCTAAATGATGAAATAAAACAGATAGAAGAGGCGTTGGTGTTGAATAACTATCCTTTAAAATTCATTAGGAAGATCGAAAAAGGCTAAGAGCAAATTAAAAATAATTGTGAAACTAGTAATGATAACATAAATAAAAGAGAATATAAGTCATCTACTGTTATACCATATAGGGAGGGGACATCTGAGACCCTCCCTACGTAGAATTCTGAATAAAGCAGGAATTAGGGTGACATTCAAACCAACAAACTCACTCACAGACAGGCTAAGTAGGTAAAAGGACCCAGTTGACCCAATTAGACAAAATAATATAATTTACAAAATAACTTGCAATGACTGTGAGGTCAACAACATAGGTCAAACTAGTAGGTCGGGAGTAGTCAGATTGTCAGAACATAAGAATTTAGCTAAGGTAAGAATGGTTGACCCAGAGAAGATAAGTAATTTAGAAAAAGAAAACTCAGCAATTGCACTGCATGCATTAACACACATCCACACAATAGGATGGTGGGAGAGGGTTAAAATTCTAAGAAGTAATCTATGTAGGTGAAGAGAGAGGTTGATTACTGAATCCTGCCTGGTTCATTGAGTCTACACACAACACAACACATGCAATAGGAATGACGTTGGCCTGTAAGCAGCTGATGAGAAGCCAACGAAATGAACTATGATGGTACCACTTTATTCTGAAAAAGCTGTTGTTCTTGCTTTATTAAAATCCTGTTTTATTGACCTTTGTAGCTTGTTTTAAATTAGTATCGGGAAATGAATGTTTCCAATTCTGAAAGTGTTTCATTTGCAAATATTGAGTTTTTGAGTGAGTGTTTCAATAGACTCTATTATGGATAAGATTTTATTGTGATAAATCACACAATGGTGTTATACAGTAATATTAACTGATGACCACCTTTCGAGCACAAACTATTACCCCTCATAATCATATCAAGTCACTTACACAACTTTTTCCTTCATTTATATACATGAGTGAAATTGATGATTAGATATTTGAATAGAAATCAATATAGGATAATGTACATTCAGAAATAATAATACGAGTGTTACTCATCAATTACAATCAGATGGGAAATAAGACGAGTGTTTTTATAGTCAGAATAATTAAGTAACTTGTTAGAATGTAGTGATGTGCTTGAATTGAAATAGAACTTTAAGATTATTGATTATCCTCTTCTGATACCAGAAATATGCAAGATATTATTACCACTAGTCAGTCAAATCAGAGGAGGATAATAAATAACCCTAAAATCCTATTTAAATTCAAGCACATCACTACATTCTAACAAGTTACTTACTTATTTTGACTATAAAAACACTCGTCTTATTTCCCATCTGATTGTAATTGATCAATAACACCCATATTATTATTATCATTTCTGAATGTGCAGTATCCTATATTGATTTCTACTCAAATATCTGGTCATCAATTCCACTCATGTATATAAATGAAGGAAAAAGTTGTGTGAGTGAGTACTTTGATATGATTATGAGCCATAGTTTGTGCTCGAAAGTTGGTCATCAGTTAATATTACTGTATAACACACGGTGTGACACTTTATCAAAATAAAATCTTATCCATAATGGAATAATTAAACTTTGTAAGTGATGTATATTTTTTTAAGCTTTTTAGTAATGTACATATATAAAGAAGAGAAGTAGTAGTGCACATACGTGATAGTGGCAGGGACTTTCTCTGTACCATTTAACATTGGCTCTAAAACGCTTTCCTTGTAGTTTTGTGTCCAAGTCCGGATAGGCAGTTCAGTAATTTCCACAGTATCATCATCCAAAACAGCAATTTCTCCGTAACAAGCATACCGATTACTACCTAGGTCCTGGAAAAAAAAAGATAAATTAGAAAATTAAACGCTGAACAGTGTAGTACATAAGCACACCATCAGTTGGACTTAGGTGTCAGTGTCATAGTTAGCCACGGCTTAAAAACTACAGCACACTGTTGCGCAATGGCTGCACGTAGTTTCAGGTCCTTATGGGCAATTCGTAGAACCTCCTTATATACATCTCTGGTGGGGTCAAGACTGGAAAACTGTATCCAAGCCGCCAGTCCTTGTCTAAAAGGGGACTCACACATTCTAGAAAGGGTTCAAAGGAAAGCAACACGTATGGTCCTCGGAATGACTAATTTATCATACAAGGAAAGACTAGACAGCTTAAATCTCTTCTCCCTGTCATACCGTAGGCAGAGAGGAGATTTAGTCACAATGTTTAAAATGTTAAATAACCACTAAGGACCTGACGTATTCTCTCTTCTCCTTCCCACCATGTGGTTGGAACACCTTAGAGGACATAGCAGGAGAGTACTGGTTCTCACATCGAGTCATAAACTGTTGGAACCGACTCCTAGAAGAAGTGGTGTCTGCAACCTTAACTGACTCATTCAAGAAGGGTTTGGACAACCACAGAAACTTACTAGAAAAGGATTATAACATAGGTTCCAAGCCTTCTATCCTCAACAAATAAATCTAAATCACAAAAATGTAGGGGGCATTGATGACAATGAAATATATTGCCTTAAGATTGTTTAAATTACCTCAATGACACCAGTGAAACCACGGAAACTGGGTATCATACGCTGTGGTTCTTCACCATCCAACATACGATAGAGATTAGCAATAATCTCTAATACATTATAATTGAGAATATGCGTTGCATAACCAGTTCCAATACCATCAGCTCCATTAACCAACACCATGGGAATAATCGGCGCATACCACTCCGGTTCAATACGCTGATTATCATCGAATAAATAGTTCAATAGAGGATCATCACCCAAATGAAAGATAAGTCGGGTGAGGGAATTCAGCGAAGTGAAGATATAACGAGGCGATGCAGCATCTTTGCCTCCACTGAGTCGTGTACCAAACTGACCGATTGGTAACAGCAAGTTTAAATTATTGGAGCCTGAAAACACAATGATTAGAGAAAAAGGAGAGAAAAAAAGATGAGATTTCTGCATAACTAACAGTAAAATGACAAATACCTCAGTAATCATTTTAACGGTAGAAAATAATTAATAAATAATTTAATTAAATTTTTGATTACAGCTTGATTCCACACGGTAGCTTTTGGTACAGGTATGGAATTTTCAGCATGTGATATCGGTAGCCCAAAGTTTGTAGGCCGTTCATAGATATCAGGTGTGCGTCAGCAGGGGATCGAACCCCGGACTATGTGCATGGTTGGCGAGAGTCACAACCACTGTGCAACCGACACAAAATTGAAAAATCAATAGTAAGTGACTATTCGCAAATACGAAAGACAACTTCCGAGTGGAAACGAAATATAATTAAATCTCTAGCCATTTGTATCTCTCACTATCCATAGAAGATATAGATCTTCTAAAAGAAATATTTATTCAAAATGGATACCCCCACCGAGATTCCTCTTTGTAACAAGAGTAGCATTCTCCAGTCGTTCACTGGTCTGTAGAAACCCGGAAGACAAGATTTTCCAATTGACTACTTTCTTATGTGCATGTATTAGTCCACCTGTTGTTGTAGACAGCCAGGTACATTGATCGTTGTTCAACATGTATCGTGTTCATAGAAGGTTCACGAACACTACCATCCAGCACGGTTGCAGAAAAGCACCAGTGGCTTTATAAACAACATCTCATCCCACACTGGTCATTTTATCTCAACTTCTCTGCTTTATGGTGAAAGTGAAGAACAATCTGATAAAGACAATACGCTTTCGTCTTCTCTGCACTGCTGAAGCAGCTCTAGTCATTAATTCTTCTGAGCGTGTAGCTCTAACTCTGTGGCTGAGGGTCTTCACTAAATTTCTTTTGTACTTGATAGGAACGAAGCTGTGAAAATGTGTGTATATTTTCCCGTTCAAGTACTTTTTCTATGCAAATTTCTTTTTCATTTTTTATAACCTATCACAATTGAACCATCATAGGAAGAGAAAATTAACTTTATCTTTCACCCTAGTGTTTTAATATGTTTTTTTCAGATGATTCCACTTTGGAAAAGCGCCAATTTTACAGGTACCGCCTAAACTAATCTATCAACAAGTCACGCAGACATTATCACCCGCAAACAGACTGCGATATTGCTACAATATCATCTATATAAAAACAAAGTGTCTTAAAAACCAGTAAAAACCTACCAACGAAGTTTTGAGCCAAGCCGATGATGGTACTCATAAGCGATTGTTCACCATGGTGATAGGCTGATAATTCAGCAACGCTACCCGCCAACTGAGCGACTTTAATTTCTTTCACAAGATTCCTCTTCAAACAAGTGTATAGTACCTAGGAACAAAAAGAAAAAAATTGAAACTACGGAGCGCGGTATTCTTAGATTTTACAAAGGTGATTTTGACAACTTATAAATAAGATTCAAGACTATCATACGGAATTTCTTATTGTTTCCAATTTGATCGGACCATACTGATGAAAGTCTTTCTGAATCCAGATCGCTTGCTTTAACGGCTAACTTTATTATCGGATTAGTGAACTATGATCTGCTCTCGACAGAGAACTTTGCACCGACATGTGGCAGTTCAAGTCGCCACACTCCCTCCATGTAGCACACAAAGCAAGAGAAGAAAGTAGAAGAAATGCATATTAGAGACAGTAAACAGAGGTGTGAGACAAAGGAACAGTAATAAAGACGAACAATATGGTTTCCTTTGAGATCGTAAGTCACAAGGAGTGGATGCATCTGCGCCAGCCATTGAGAACGATGAGTTTGAGCCATATCACCGATTGTTTCCATCCTTCATTGGTTTTTACCGTCCCGAGGACCCCAACCAGGAAGCCGGTCCACACCTTCCTACGTGGTTGGCTTAAACTAACAGTTGTGGATTTCATTGACTGGTGCCATGTTTTGGTTTGACGGCCGCTAGCTCTTTTCCAACCTGACTTTATGTCAGCTAACATTGCCCGTCGGTCGAGGAAGGCGATGGCTAGGCATGCGTAACACATCTCGCAACCACCTCAGTCAATGTAACTTCACAGCCTCGTCGACTGACTGACAGAACTATGACAATAGAACGCACTAAACCATAACAAATAGGAAATGACACGGGAAAAAAGAGGTGAACAAAAACAAAAAGTTAGATTAATCTGTGACAAAAAAGAAAGCCTCTCAAGTGCTTAATTTACCTTCCTTTGACCAGGTTTTAATCCATCTACAACAGATGGAATGCTACGTTCATTGTCCAAATTAGAAAACAAAACCAATTCCTTGTGGACGAAGTCATGATACGTAATAGCTCTAGTGTCTTTACCATACAGGTATGGTTCTGGCAGACCCATTTCACGTCGACGTTTCCGTTCTTCTGTGAAGTTAGTCAACCAATTCTTACGATCTGCGATTTTGCTTTTATCAAAAGCCAACTGGATACTCCCGTCATCTTCTGCTCCACTATAACGAAAACGAATTCGATGTCTATTCATATCGGAGAAATACTCTTTGGCTTCCTTGCTTGTAGAAGTACCCAAACCTACAACCAGTGAATACAGAAGAAAACTTTGAATGTTGATGATGATCATGAAATAAAGTTTACTGGAAAAGTTCATATCAATATTCTTGAAATTCTTGCACAGTTAGTACTGATTACGTGATGTGACTCTATACAGAAAATACTTCTGTGTACTTACTGGCAGTAGTGTATAGAGATTAACCTCTGCGCCAGAAACTTGCTCTGCATCCGATACATATTTATGGCTTTCATCATCATCTAACTTGTACGAAAAGCAGCCCAAAAACAATAAGCACATCACGTTATTGCTTTAAGTATAATCTCCATTTATACTTAAAATAGAGGTAATGGAGGTAAAAATTGGCTGTAAATAAATGTGAACATTGAACGTTGGTTCATTGCCGGCCATGGTCGCCATTGGAGGGCAACTCGAAGACGCGAATGGTTTAATCGTGTACAAGTTGGAAGAAGACGAAAGAACACGAATAAAAGTACAGTGCATTCCTTGTAAAACATTTCTTATTGTAGACTTTGTACGATAACGAATTTAACTGCCGAACAATACAATTTCTTATTGGTTCTTGTGTTTTGGAGTTGAAGTCGATAATCGTACCTAGTAATTGTCGATTCAGAGCGTCTTCGCGAATAATAGGAACTTAAAGTTAAGTTCCTTGACACGGGTTTTCTCTTCAGAACTCCACGATTAGGATTACTGTTTGATAAACTCAAGGTACAACAAATATTCATGTATAATCCCCATCCAGGCATTGATGAAAACAAAACACGTAGATCAGCGAAGAGTCTCTTTTCGGCGAATTCATTTTCTTAGCTGTACAATCGCAAATATATGTGTTATTTTGTATGTATGTGTACAATAAGTTTATCAAACAAAAATACAATTGGTTATAGTTATTTAAACTAAACAGGTGAAGATTGGTAATTGGAGTTACGTAATACAAAATCAGTCAAGAAAATTAGGTGTTAGTGAAATTAGGGTAGTAACAAAGGTGATGAGTTGATTTGATTTGACTTTTTTTTTATTTTGATGACTTAATTTTGTTCCTTTGCCTGTTCTTCAATCGCTTATAATTCTTGTATTCATTTAGAACTCTTACGTAATTTCGTACTCTCTTCTTTGTTCCTATGTGTATCCTGAGTAAAACTCACTCATCAAACTATTCATACTATTACGTAACTTCTTTTAACAACTGTTTGTGACAACTCATCACCTTTGTTACTACCCTAATTTCACTAACACCTAATTTTCTTGACTGATTTTGTATTACGTAACTCCAATTACCAATCTTCACCTGTTTAGTTTAAATAACTATAACCAATTGTAATTTTGTTTGACAAGCTTAATGTACACATACATACAAAATAACACATATATATTTGCGATTGTACAGCTAAGAAAATGAATTCGCCGAAAAGATATCTTTGCTGAACTTCTTATTCTTCTCAATCTAATGTTCCAATGGGTATTTTCCACGATTTGAAAATAGTACAACAAATACATTTTAACAATAAGCATCCGATCGTACTAGATTTTTTTTGTTGAAATGTATTTAAACCTAGTAACGAGAACAAACGTTCCAATCTTGTTAACCAGCATAAATCAGGTAACCAAAGATTCAAGCTAATTAGAAGTAAAAAGTGTGAAATATTCCTACGCGGTATGTAATTCATTTTGGCTGTAATGAATGGTCCGAGGTTCGATCCCCGACACTGACACACTCTTTTTACCTCGTTAAGTCAGTAATTAGACCGTTAAAGAGGAAAGGTTAGGCATGCGGCTAGCAGCCCCACCCCCAAGTAAAAATAAACACTGCTAACGCAATTATTGATATAAGTATAAAACTTGGGCACTGTGGTAGTAGAGTATAACTCCATAATGGATAAGATTTTATTTTAATAAATCACACAGTGTTGTTTTCACTGATGACCACCTTTTGAGCACAAACTTCTGCTCATAATCATATCAAGTTACTCACAACTTTTTTCCTCCATAATGGTTGAGATTTTATTTTGATAAATCACACAGTGTTGTACAGTTATATTAACTGTTATATTAACTGTTAACAGTTAATATAACTGTACAACACTGTGTGATTTATCAAAATAAAATCTTAACCATTATGGAGTTATACTCTACCACAGTGCCCAAGTTTTATACTTATATCAACTTTTTTCCTTCATTTATATACATGTGCGGAATCAATTAGATATTGGAATAAAATTCAATATGAGATAATGTACATTCAGAAATAATAATAATATGAGTGTTATTGATCAATTACAATTAGATGGGAAAAAAGACGAGTGTTTCTATAGTCATAATAAGTTACTTGTTAGAATGTTGTGATGTGTTTGAATTGAAATAGAATTTTATGATTGTTTATTATACTCCGCTGATTTGACTCGTATCATTGCCACCAGTCAAATCAGCGGAGTATAATAAATAATCATAAAATTCTATTTCAATTCAAACACATCACAACATTCTAACAAGTAACTTATTATGACTATAGAAACACTCGTCTTATTTCCCATCTAATTGTAATTGATCAATAACACTCATATTATTATTATTTCTGAATGTACATTATCTCATATTGAATTTTATTCCAATATCTAATCGATTCCACACATGTATATAAATGAAGGAAAAAAGTTGTGTGAGTGAGTAACTTGATATGATTATGAGGGGCAATAGTTTGTGCTCGAAACGTCATCAGTTAATTTAACTGTACAACACTGCTAACGCAACTTCAGAGCTCTCGCACTTGAAACCCTATGTTCCACTGGGAACCTAAACGAATAGAGAAATAAATACTGAATGGTATAAAGGAAATCAATACACAAAATCCAAGGTAAAAAAAACCCACCTTTGTAGTATTTTACACGCCATGTGTGCCAGTTTGGCGTTGACTTTTGCCATTCTTCAAATTCTGGTAAACTATAGAATGAATGTTCCTGTTTCCCTTTGAAAACTTTTACTATCGGAGTAATAAACTCCTCCACTATATTGTGTTTAAGTAAGTTTGGCCAATTGCAATGCACGAAGTTAATGATAAGACCCTTGATGTGTGAACCATCTTGATCCTGATCAGTCATTATCATAACCCTTAAAAAGGAAAAGTAATTCGTAATATATATATATATATACATATATATATATATACATATATATATATATATAATTGAGTTTTACATTTTCCCGTCGATTGATTGAGCCGAAGTGCTCGGTCTCAGGTTGACATATCGGCTTCTTGTGCAGATGCTTCGACGACGTCTGGGCATGTAAGTAGAGATCAGTTGGTGGATGGTGACTAGCAGTGGAATCCAGGATGCGCATTTTGTCCTATTTGGGACTTTTCAGCTGGATGTACCTGCATTCCGCAGTGAGTGGTGATGTTCCCATCGAGGTTCGAACCCAATGCCCATAGTTTTAAACGCCAAAGCGTTATCCACTAGACCATTCGGCCAAGAGAGCCACTTATTGTGCTTCGAGCCTCGGTGGGAACATCATCACTCACTGCGGAATGCAGGTACATCCAGCTAAAACGTCCCAAATAGGACGAAATGCGCATCCTGGATTCCACTGTTAGTCACCATCCACCAATTAAACTTTTACATTTGTGATGCATTTAAGTACTGTATAATTTATCCCTTTTGCTTCATGATCCCTTCTCCATCGTGACATCTTTCTACTTATCAACTCTTTCTTCAAAGACAATTAGTACAACACTAAGTACACCAAGAATAGGACTCAGATACCATTGAACATTAATAACCTTTCTGAGGTATGATTAGCAAATCACCAGCAAAATGACTACCTAAGAAACTGGATGGTTTCATTTAACATACGTAACTACTGGATATTTGTTTGTATAAAACTGTTGCTGAATTGCAAGTAGACTCAAATTTTAGGTTATAGTGAATTGAATTTCATCTTTATGAACAAGATGTAAACCCAACGTCTGATATTTCAATGTCTGTTAACTCTCAACTTGACTGTATTAAGATTAACAACTTTCTATCAGAAATTAGCAAATGGTCTTCGTCTAACGGCCTTAAACTTAATCCTTCCAAATGTCAGACTGTTAATTTCAGTTTCCGATGTAAACGAAAGTTAAATGAAGCCGTTGGTTCCTATGAACCTTGCAAAATTGATGATACCGATATAGAAAGCAAGTCTGAAGTTAAGTATCTTGGATTATTTCTCTCTTCTGACCTATCTTGGTCTTCTCATGTCTTATCGATTTCTCAAAGAATATTTCGTTTGACTTTTTACATTAAGAAGTTAAGGCACTCAGGCATAACGCAACCACTCCTCTTACAGTTTGTCAACTCATGTATTTTACCTATTCTTCTTTACTGTTCACCCTTATTCTTTCCTGGATTGCTAAAAAAGGACTATGTCATACTTCGTAGAACTCTGAGGACTGTCAGTAGGTCTAGTGGTATCCCATTGGGCCATATCGTTGGCATTGTCACCGATAGGCATTTGATGTCATGCAACAGATTCGCTAGAGGAATTTTGTCAGACTCTGAGCACCCACTCTACCCGCAGCTTCAACCTTGTGTCTCCTCAGGTAAAACAAGAAGTCTTTTCAGAAGACTTTATGCACGTACGTCTAAGTATAAAAATTCCACTATACCATATTTAGCACGTACTCTATGTGATGAAAATAGTGTC
The DNA here is from genome assembly GCA_944472155.2 of Trichobilharzia szidati. Taxonomy (NCBI): domain Eukaryota; kingdom Metazoa; phylum Platyhelminthes; class Trematoda; order Strigeidida; family Schistosomatidae; genus Trichobilharzia; species Trichobilharzia szidati. The sequence continues at coordinate 13,181,013 of OX235277.1, forward strand.
AGAAATGAACTAACTAACCTTCTTAGCACCACTAAATAGACTATTTCCTTCAACCTTAAAGCATAATACTTTATTGTTATTGTATTTCTTATATTTATAATCCTCTCAATTTTTTCGTTTTGTTTATTTTATTTTTCATAACTGTGGACATAATTTTAAGCTGTATTATGACTGTTAACTTTGTATTTCACCTCACTATACCATATCAACAGAACATTAGACCCAATTATCCATAACATGCTAAAGTTTCCAAACTGAATCGACAATACCGTTTGAAACAAACTCACTGTTATTAGTATTTATTATTATTATTACTATTACTATTATTACTATATCTAATAATTATGTCGTTAATGTGGACGAATTCCTCCGATTAATTTCGTTTTAATTTTTATTTTATTTACATTTTGAGTAAATCAGATGCAATATTGTGACAAATGCTGAGAATTCCATTCTGTAATATAAGTACTGTTTTTGGAATAAAGTAAATTATTATTATTATTATGATGATGATGATATTAGATAGTTGAAGGCAATCGGCCAAAGGAAGCCCAGCCTTGGACCTAGGTGTCGTGCTAGTTGCCACTCACCAGTCAGCAAGGCATATCTGAAACCTTGAAGAAACTCATGTCCCTTCTAAGATTCGAACCCGCGTCACCCAGTGCCGCCTACAGTTAGAGACGTTACCACTGAGCTATTCGGGCTCGCGATTGACCTCCTGCAGGACTGTAGTGGGTAGTTTGATTGGACACTAATAACTAGTGTGACGTGTTTAATCCTTTCTTTGGTGCAGACTGAAGTCTAGGTAGCTCGCCATCACGGTGCACATTGATTTGATTTGCTCAGTGGTAACGTCTCTGACTGCAGCACTGGGTGGCACGGGTTCGACTCTCAGAAGGAATATGAGTTCCTTTAAGCTTGCAGATACACCTTGCTGACTGGTGAGTGCCAACTAGCACGAAACCTAGGTCCAAGGCTTCCTGCGGATCGCCTCCAACTATCTAATATCATCAAATCAATGTGCACCGTCATGGTGAGCAAACCTGACTGATAGAATTCAGTCTGCACCAAAGAAAGCCTAGACACGTCACACTAGTTACTAGTGTCCAATCAAACCCAACGTCTATTAGATGTCTCTATTAGTAAACAGATTTAGGAACTTATTCTTTGGAAAATCATGTTTACATTGAAGAAAGACAATCCTACCTGACTTTTTTGAGTGAAAGTAGACAAACATAAATTTCAAATATTAAACCGATGGTTAAAAAATCACTATGCCACAATTTCACTTCGCATCAAGAGCTTTCTTTAATTAACGTGAATCAATAACAAGGATGATGACTAGATAAACGCGCGCTATAAAAAAACCAAAATCACAAAATAAGGAACCTTAGCGTATGCGCATTGTACAACAACAAACTTACTTGCCGTAGCGTAAATCCTTCAGAGATTCTACAGTTTCATACTTTAGTTTATACTGTAGCCCAAGAATTTTAATCAATGCATTGATCTCTGCATTCTCCACTATTTGTTTACTTGATGCCTCACGCACATTCAGCAGTTTACCTCGCAGTGGAAAAACGCCATAATTATCTCTGCCAACAACTCCAAGACCAGCTACAGCTAAAGTTTTAGCTGAATCACCTTCAGTTAAGATAAGGGTACATTGGGATGAGTTTTTAGTACCCGCATTATTAGCATCATCCAATTTAGGAATTCCTTTGAGTTTTGAATGCTTGGATTTGTGACACTGTTTGTCCATTTTTTCCATTGCTTTAAAACGAATCCAAGATAGCACATTCTCCACTATACCAGACTTGGAAGCCTACACACACACACACACACACACACACAACAGATGGATGCAAATGCAAAAGTTCAAAAAGTCAACAATTAAGGAAACAAGACTATGCAAATAAGTAGCAGTGTATGACAATGAATCAAGTCGATCATGGATTGATATCAGTTAGGGAACCATTAAAAATCAGCGCGGAGTACTGGACAGCTGTTTCATCCAACTAGTTTGGGAATCATCGGCAGTACGCACCCACTGGGGTCCGAACCATTAAAAACCAACTATAGAGAATTAATCTGATGCTCACTAGTGACTTGCTACAGGATGGAGGTTCCTGGAGTACTAGTGAGCAGTCGTGACCAGTGAGGTCCATCCAGATGTCACGTGTGAGGACGAATGTCCCACTGATGACATTGGTTGGGGTCGCGCTAAGTCACCAATTGGTAGAAGTTGGAATTCATGGGCCATTGAATCGGGTTGGGCCCCAGTGGGCGGAATGGTATACGAGCTTGCCTTGTAACCGGAAGGTCCTGAGCTCGAATCCCAGTGGGTGCGTACTGCCGATGATTCCCAAACTAGGATGAAACATCTTTCCAGTACTCCCTGGTTTTCAATGGTTCTCTAAATAATATCAATCCGTGATCAACTCGTAAAAACATAACTAACCCTTACAAACAAAAACAACAGAAAATGAGTCAAGTCACCGAATTTCTCATAATTGCTGTAAACTACACGTACTTCAAAACACTTGCCATGGGACTGAAACACCGTACTACTCTAGAGGTCACTTTACTTTGACAGACTAAATTAACCAACTCGCCTTACTGATATCCTCGGAATTCGTAAACGAAGGTCCGAGATATGTCTGAGATATAGTATACAACAAAAAGAAATGGACGAGAAAACAAGCTGCACACATGATGGTGGTGGTCAATTACAGATGTTGTAAATTGAAAAACGCTGACATTTTCTGTTTGAGTCAGACCAATAAATACTGTATAACAACTATGTCAAAGTATTGATCATCACAAGACGGCCTACGGAATTTCGGTGGTTAAACTCCTGAAAATTGTACTTTTGTAATCCATATTAAATTCAGACCAGGTTTATATTCTTAACTTTTATGCAATGGTATCAAGATATTTTTTTAACTAGATAGTCTCCACTTTACCTTAACACGTTAACGTGTCTGTAAGTATGGTATGTACTTTGCGCCGTCTAAGTGAAAAGTACTGTTACAAGATTGGCAGGAGCCTGTATCTGCACTCATTCTTGCGGGTGAACCGCTTGAAGTTGTTGATAAGTTGGTGTATCTGGGTAGTTGTGTGTTAGTGCTGACAGAGGGGTGACGGATGAAATTTCCAACCGTATCATGAAAGCTAGGGTGGCATACATCAACTTGAGCCACCTCTGGCACCGTCGCAACGTTAGCCTGGCTGTCAAAGGTCGGGTATACAATGCTTCGGTGCGGGCTGTCTTGCTCTACGCCTGTGAAACCTGGCCTCTCAGATCTGAGGATGTGCGGCGACTCTGCGTGTTCGATCATCGCTGTCTCCGCAGGATTGTCTGCGTTTCATGGCATCATCGCGTGAGTAATTCTGAGGTTCGGCGGCGTATGTTTGAACACAGTGGAGATCACCATCCATTCAGTGTCGTCACCTGGAAACACCGGCTCCGGTGGCTTGGACATGTGCTGCGAATGTCATCCCGGAGGCTTCCGTATAGGTCTCTGTTCGCTAGCCAGCCCTGGGACGGGATGGAAAAGGCGGAAGGGTGGTCAGTCCATGACGTGGCGTCGTGGGATGAAGGATGTTTGTGCTAGATTAGCATCGGTTGGTGCGTCACAACTCCCTGGTTGGGGTCCGCGAGATAGCTCGAAACGTTATCGGATATGGCCAAGAATCGTAATCAACGGTGAACGTGTTGCAAATTCATTCTTTCTTCCCTTCCCGATGATAGTTAACGAATACTGTTTGAATTTGTTAAGTATGACTGTTTTCCTTCTAGATGAAGTTCTTTATCCGTTCTCTACTTATATTTCTTACTTTTGATCTATGTTGTTTTATTATTATTGTGTGGCACATCTTTCTTGGTGCCATATTGTACCAAGTTTTTTCTGCGTTTAAATAAAAACATGTAACGGATATAAATAACCTGGATTATGCCATTTCATATAGCATTCACTATGTTTCAGATCTGGCTGATAAAGCTGATAAAGTCAATAAACTGAAGTCAACAAAATTGTATATATGATCAAAAAGATATAATACAATGCTAGTTGGACACTTGTTTGAAGTTCACGGTACCTCATACCAGTCACACAAAATATAAGTTGAGTAAAGTCAAACTTTAAGCCTGGAATTATTTGCTTACTGTCTGCAGAAGACTCCGCTCCAGTAACTGTCTCGAATGCTCATACAGTCATACGAAAAGCCACTGATCTGAATAGGATGAAATGCGCATCCTGAACTCCACTGCTAGTCATCACCATCCACCAACTGATCCGATTTACAGTTAGTTCACATATTAAAAATTAATACAAAATTTTTAAAAATGTTACTCCTCACGAGGGCTATTAAATCACTACTAAAGATTATTGCATGATGTGAAAGGTTATAGAAAGTTGTATTAATAGATTGTTTTGGACTTTGTAGGCTAGAAATACATCGCTTATAAATGAACCGGTCAGATACGTTAATGTGCATCGAAAGCACAACGGCTAGGACTCTTGCCGACCATGCACATGGTTCGGGGTTCGATCCCCTACCGACGCACACATAGATATCAATTGATCGACCTGCAAAATTTTGGCTACCGATATCACATGCTGAGAATTCCATACTTACACCAAAAATACGGCGTGGAATCAAGCTATAATCAAAAATTTTTAAAAATTAATAATAAATACCTGTGTGATGAACTTTTCACTCAGAGAACACGTAGATCCAAAACTTTTTATGTTTAACGTCATATTTTCTTTTGTCTGAGAATCAAATGTTGGATTCTCTATCAAGCAATTAACAAATAACCACATATGATTTTTGATCTGGAAGGGTTTGATCTGAACAGCAGATTTCCCAGATTTCTTTTTTACAATTTCCATAAGTTTGTTTACAATTTGATCGCTAACATAAGTAATATGCGTCCCACCCTTAGTGGTTGCAATGCTGTTGACAAAACTGACTTGCTGAAACCCTGTATTGCTAACTGCCACAGCAACCTGCCAACGGGGATTAGCCGATTCATATACAACCTGCAAAATAGATCCCAGAAAATGACTTCATAATATTTACCGTTCAATCTGTACACGAAACTGTTCATAAAACAAATCTACGGGAACCACCAACTAAGAACTGAACAGAAGACCAAAAGAAAACATTCAAATCGACTGTTCGTATGTCAGTAATCTCAACGCTGTAAAATTTTATTTTATATTGTTTGGTTCTATATGACAAGCTATTTCATAAAATGAAGATCACTAAATGTAGACCGCAAAGTGGGGGGCTACGATCGATATCTATTTTCAAATGGTAGATTATTTAATGAGTTGTTCCAAACCTAAAGGACACTTTGAAATTGAAATATCTAAGCCAATACATTACAACTTCACTGAAGGTATGTAAGCCAGTACCAGACCGAAACAAATCTCTAACCGACTGTCTCAATGGGAGCCACGAGGTCATCCAACACGGTAATGACAAAGTCAACTACCACAACTTTAGTTTCTAGAAGTTAGGATTATAAGTAGTGCTTCAGAGACAAGAATACCGACGTTACCCAACTGTCAAGACTGTTGTGAACAAATCATGGATTAGGTGAATATCTGGCATACACAAACACTAAAACAGAACCTCACAAAGAACTTAATTAAGTTTATAACACCTTCCAATATCAAAGTAAGCGACAAGGCTGTGAGAAGACAGGCAAGTGGGTTTTAACACTAACATTATTAATATTGTACCAGTGTGACTGATTTTGAGTCACATTGCCAAGTCACCAATTGAAAATATTGTTATGACTCATCCGGGTCTAAATGTGAACTAGACAATTACGAAATGTTTCGGTCTGACTGACAAATGACAGTCTACTCTAGGATTTCAGATTTAAAGGGGAATGTGTGACTATTCAGCACGCATTTATTCGCAAAAGAACACCAATGTATACAAAGACTTCTCTTCTACAAAAAGCTGCTGGACTCTTACCCACAAACTCAATTAGAAACAAGCTTTGTCGGTTGAAGGAGCCTGTAGAGCCTTTAAAATAAAACAATTTAGCTTATCTAATGTCCCACCTGCAATGATTGTCAGGTCAAATACATAGGTCAAACTAGTAGAACAGGGGCAGTCAGACTAGCCGAACATAAAAGCCAAGAAGCAAAATCTAGATTAGTTGACCCGAATAAGATAAGAAATCTAGAGATAGGTTCAGCTATAGCATTACATGCAATTACACGCAACCATACAACAGGATGGGATAGGATAAGATGACAGTTTTAAAATCTTATGTAACAAGGTGGAGGAAGAGATTGAAAACGGAAGCTTTGTTTATCGAATCAACTGCAAATAAGTGTAATAGGAATGGTTCAACACCTGTCCCAAATATCTAGAAACTACTACTACCCCTACGACAAATAGGAGGGAACAAAGAAAACTATAAAACTCAAGTTTCGAAGTCGTATGATTACAATTGATATGATTATGAACAGTAAATTTTGTTCGAAACGTCATCCAGTAAATAACAGTTTCGATGTGTGATACATCTAATAAACAAACTAATATGGAATTACTTACTACCATAGTGCCCAAGTTTTACGCATATATTAATAGGACTTACTCTGACACTATCACCATCTTCTTTCGTAGGCTTTATGAACAAATTGACGTAATCCACAAATCCCTTTATAGGTAACCTCTTCCCATTAAGAAACACTTTGACACCATTACAAGTAGCTGCCATATCATACGCACGACGTGTAAACAGAGCTACTGTATCATGTTCTAGCTCAGTCATACCGAAGCGTGCAAGGTCAGGATAGAACGTGATAGATGTGAAGTCTTCACCTTTATCGGCAGAGATTTTAGGCTCCGAAGTTTTCGTCATGTTTTCAACCCACACCTACAGAACATAGATCATTATATGCAAACATACCTGTCGGAAGCTCTTTTTATACTCTTTAGAAGAGGTTTCCACGATAAACTTTTTACTAAAAATATTGCACAGTTTAGCACCATAACCATTTCTGCCTCCCGTCACTTTTCTTTCAGTATCGTCATAATTGCTTGAAGTGAGAAGATGCCCAAATATCAAAGTGGGGACATAAACATTTTCCACTTTGTGATGTACAACCGGAATACCTTTACCATCATTCCAAATTCGAACCATATTCTCGGCCCTTTAAAATAAATTATTTCGAAGAAGTAACTTACGGATTAATGTCAATCTTAATGCAAGTCATTGTAGGGTCTCTAACCTTGTTGTCAGCAGCATTTACTAAGCGGGAAATTAAGTTATTAACATCTCATTACCAAGAATTTCGTCGAAAATCTTGTACAAACCCGGAGAGTAGGAGATTTCCCTATTGACCATACATTCTTGATTTTCATCTAGGACCCACATCGGTTGGACATCCTTTAGCGTTGAACCGATATATGAATCAGGTCGGAGTAAGATATGCTCCAGTTGGGTTTTCTTTTGATATATACGCTCAACCGATAATCTCTTCTTATTATGCTGTTCAGACATGCCATTCTCCGTACTGTCTTGAATGTCTCCATTTGGCTGTGCAATCGGAACAGCATCCATCTTTAAACTTGTGTGATACAGCTTGCGAACCAAATTCGCAGCAGTAGTTGAAAAATCAAGTATATGATAATACTTTTGGTTAAAATGCAAAAGGCTAAAACTTCTCCGCACAAACGTTGCCTGAGCACGTCCTAACAGAGGACGTCCCAATAATGTAACACAATAACGACTTTTCAAACCGAAAAGTGCGCCGCGACCTATGGCGTTACCTCTATTCTTAAAAGGGTTTCAATGTCTTTAGTTTTTTGAAGAAACGTAACAACAGAAGGCAAGATATGGGCGCCAAAGTGTATTTTTCATTAATCAAGCCTCTGTTTATATAATATAGTTTATATTCGTTAATCAATCAGTGAGCGTGTGATTTTGGTTTACCTCAAACGATATGAAATACAACGTTCAAATATTCATAATATTCTGCTGTTAATGCAGTATATAACTGTGGGAAAGGTATTCTGTATCTAACGTTGTCTGCCACCACCAAACTTTGCTCCCCATCAAAAACTTTCGACTGATCTTATTCCTCACCACTCACCTAATAATAATGTAGATTCAGTGTGAAGCGTCATGGTGCTTCCGAGAAGATAACTTTATTTTCGGCTGATAAAATTCAGAATCAGTCCACTTGCGAGATGATTGTATTAGCCATACTGCTAATCAACTCCATGTGGCTAATGAAATATTTTGACGTGTCCTCACCCTTCAGAATCTCCAACATGTCTAGTAATGGGCAGGACATATCAACAGCAGGAAAGAATTTACCCTTTGCTAAAATTCATAACTATACCCTCCTATCGCATAGCATTTTGCTATCGCAAAGAGTTAAGACGTACTGATTTGGCTTTGTTATTACGAGCCAACTTTTGAAATACAAATATAATCGGGATTATTCTACTGGATCAAGGGGATGAAACATACCTTGGAGTGCACACAATATGTTGGAAGTGAATTTGCAAACATGCAGCACTAAGCAGAGCAATACGTGGAATTTAATATCGGCACAAGTTCTGACTATGAAGTCATAGAAAAGTGTAGTAAATGGTAGCATGAATAGATCAGAAATTAGATTCGAACACCATCATCCAGACTCCATTAACCTTCAATCGGTTTAATATAACCACATGTAGATTGGCTGAATGCTAAAGCAGTACGTTTTCCAGTGTTTGGTTACATAGAGGATTTCAATTATGCATTGCTCTTTTCCTTGACCTATTAGACACGGTTCAGACTATCAACAGTATCTTGATTATTCATGACCCACTCCTTTCCCGAGAGGAGGAGTCCCAATAATCACGCCAGACCGTGTGGTATCACATGGCGTTGCTCACTTTAAGCCTCGCCTTCTCATCTATTACGTTAGAGCCAAAAAACAACCTTTCGCTCATCCAAAATGGATGACTAACAGAAGTATGAGCACTGTTTTTAGTTATATGTTGTGGAAAATATTCCATTGGTATTTGATGCTTGAGAAATTATTTAGTTCACATTGGGCGACCATATGGAATAACCCTTCTATGAAGTATAGCTACCTCCTTTATTTTGCTACTATTGTGACAAATGCTGAGAATTCCATTCTGTATTATAAGTACTGTGTTTGGAATAAAGCAGATCATTATTATTATTTGCGATGTTTAGTTGATTCGAGCTGGGCCATGGAGACACGGTTGACGTGACTTTAAAGTTTATTTGCCTATTGTTGGGTGAATTTATACAAAAATTGTAGTTCGATACTTTTCATTGATATGGATGCATTATTTGTGCAGCGGGATGCCTAGTGGCTAGTGGCTTTTGAATAATCTCTTTTTACCCTGGTGACGACCTGAACTCAGTCATAAATTTCCCGACCAGTAGTTGTGCGCCACTCATTACGGTAGCTATCAAGTTCCTGTTTCTTCACTTTAGGGTGGTATTCTGATTGCTAAAAGCCGATGAAACCCATGAATACCACCAAAAGTTATTGTTCATATCTAGGCAGAAATTACGTTCCGTTTTACGAACACCTACAATATTCGTTGTTTTCTCTCGAAAATCTTAATTGACTTAAAAGTACACTACCACATCTTCTATTACTTTGCTGCATTTGAATTACTTAAACGTCATCGTGATCAGGTAAATAAATACATCTGACAAGTACGTTATTTTGTTGTTCTGTCATCGTCTTCGGTTCCATGAACTCCCTGATTTTTGTTGTTATCCTGAAATTCCATTGTGTTCTCTGTGCAACCATAATTCACAGAATTATCTTCGAATCGAATAAGCGTATTGTTCAGACGTTTTGAACGTTACCGATGTAAGTGTTATATATATATATTTATTTATTCCTGTTTATGCAGGAACATACCAATTGTACAGGCATGGATAAGTTATTATATAAATTACACATATTTCGATGTATGTTTAATTTACAGTTTGTTTGTTCTTTCTGACATTACAGTCAGTCGGAACAGTCTGCAAAATAGTCTGTCTGTGTAACACATAAAGAGATATAGAAATATTGTCTTCGCATTAACGAAAAACCCAGACATCAGATGAATGTAATACAAATATCTGGGGAAAATAAAGCTTGAAGTCAATTCTCCTATATAACTTTGTTGTGAACAGCATCCTTGAGTTAATGTTCATTGATGTATAATGTTGAGATCATTGATATATTTATTCCAATTTTTTCAGCAGTCTAATCGTAGTTTCATAATAGGAAAGAAATTTGATTGTGGATACGAAAACTAAATTAGGTCATGTTGGATTGTTTTACTGCATGGAATGAGGCCGAGGTCGATTCTAGAACTATCCATTGGCGCCATTTGTGTCGGCATGGCAGACTGTACATGTAAGTTGAGTAATACATTGAAAACTGGTTGAAAACCAGTTGCTCCTTTATTTCAGATCAAGAATACTCCTTGTACAGAATGTTGGCCAGCGTTTTCAAATGGTAGCATCGGATCGTTCATGGATTTTGAGTTTGAATTTATTGAAATGGTCATTTCAGTTTAGATGTTGGGTTGTTCGACCTCGACCAGGAGGTATATAGAGGTGCAGGCTCAGCAATAGAATCCCAGAAAGTATGTAAACATGAAGAGAACATTAATATTTTATGTATATATAAATGTTTATAAATGTATATCATTGTATAGTAAACGTTACCTATAACCTAGTTGTTTTTTCATGTATTTTTGCGAAGTCTTAGAGTTTATTTAGTGTCATAATATTCATTAGTGAGCCTTCCGGTGAGAACTGTATCTCCTTGCTGTCTGAGAATGATGTTGTATGCACTATTTTAAAGAAGAATGTTAGGTTAACGCTGAGTCGTCTCATCCAGAGTGGGTCGATACCTAGAGTTATACACCTTGATGTGTAGTCCTTTTCGCAGTCAAATCCTAGTAGTTTAGACGTGAAGTATCGTTGGGCACTTTCTATTTTAAGTTTGTCACTTACGCGAGTGCTGCTGAGAATAAATGGACAATATTCAAGTAGTGGTCTGACACAAGTTTTATATAATAATAGCTTCGCCTCGTAGTTGTGGAAATTCCTGAGTATGCATCCTAGGAGCATCCTCGATTTACGCGTCTGTGTCGCCACTTGCTCGGAAAATGTCAAGTCACTAGAGTACCTGAGTCCTAGGTCAACAACACTTTGGAGTTTAGGCAAGTCAAGAGATTCAAGTACCAGTTTAATATTTATTGAGGGTGCACCGAAACAGATCCAACCACATTTTTAAGGTTGAATTTTAGGTTCCATGTGGAGGACCATGCAGTTACTCGATCTAGTTCTTCCTGAACAGCTTTCTGAAAGTACCCTAAGTCATCACAGTGGAATGTGTAAGCTACTTTAAGATCATCTGCAAAGATGAATGGTTTACCAAGTGGGAAACAGCTGCATATGCCGCTGACATATAGAGTGAATAGAAGGGGTCCTAAGACGCTACCTTGAACTACTCCAGAAGTGACTGGACTAGGTTTAGAGTTTACAGACCCCAGTTTAACTACTTGGGACCTATTGTTAAGGAATGATTCAATCCATCCTAATAATGGGTTACGTATTCCTAAGGAGTTCAGCTTATTCATCAGAAGCAAACGGTTAACGCGGTCAAAGGCTTTGGAGATGTCAAAGTAGATGATTAGTACTAGTTGTTGTTTGTCTCGGCTGCTAGTTATATAGTTAAAGAAGTCAAGGCGACATGTCGTGTATCATCTGGATTTTAGGAATCCATGTTGGTTGGGACTTAGAATATCGCAGTTGAGCATATGTTTGAGAATATCATCTTTAACTATTCTTTCAATGATTCCAGATAATATGGGTGTAATATTGATTGGCCTATAGTCTTTGACTTCAGTTTTTGATCCGGATTTGTGTTTGGGTACTATAAATGTGGTTTTCCATTTATCTGGATAGGTTTGGCTTTCTAAGGACATTGTAAAGATCTTAAGTAATAAAACGGAAATGTCAGAACCACCGTGTTTATAAAGATACGATGGTATACCGTCAAAACCAGCACTACTAGAGCTTTTAAGAGTATTAATGGCTTGGTTAATATTAGAATAAGTGAAATGAACTGTACTGATTTGTTTCAGCGTTGAAGAAGAAGGGAGTTCTATTGTAGATTGTAAACCGAGAAGTGGACTTGTGGGCTTAAGGTAGTTAGCTGCAAACGTCTCGTTAAACAGTTCACACATGTCTGCATGGTTGCTGTATAGTTTACCCTTGCTAATAAGGAGAGAAATTTTATGACTTTGGCGATTCATTCGTTTCTTTAGGATTGCTGTGAGAGCACCTACTCTGGTGGTGCTGGCTAGTGCGGTGCATTCTTCATTTCTCATACACAAGTTATGACCTTGCGAGATGGAGCTAAGAGTACTAAGTATTGACCCTAGTGTACTAAAGTCGTGTCGTCTGAAGTAACTTGTTGACAGTCTCTTCAGTTTCCTACGATCCTTTGGCTTCA
>OX235277.1:13194040-13236423 GCA_944472155.2 Trichobilharzia szidati
GAGTGAATGAATTAGGTTCCTTTTTCTGGAGATAGGTATTCAACTATAAAAATTAATTAGTTGTCCATTCCATGTACGTTTCCATTGGATGGATCTTTTGAGAGATCCTTCATTGCACCTACCAAGGCACACATCAAGAAACGGAATAGTTAGTTCAGATTCCTTTTCTATGAAATACCAGTCCATTATTTCATCGGATGCTTAGCTGGATGAATTCACTGAGTAAATTTTACCGAAAATTAAAAATCCCAGTCACCTATGAAGACCGCTCAATCAATTTTCCTGGAAAAATTCACTACCTGTCGACAGGAGACCCTGAATATGTTGAAGTCATGAATGCCTACACGGTTACTACTTTAATGACCCTGTGATTTATTTATGCCAGTCGCGAAATATACCCATTAACTCATACACGTCTTATAAAGATACTATACAAAACAACCTATCAGTGTCAAAGTCAAACTATTATATTGATATTTTTAACCGAAAGAATACCGTGAGTATTTTATTTTTAATATTTATATTATATCTTATGAATAGCGTTCTACATTACATAAACTAATGTCTCTTCAACTAATGAATTCTTTCATGGAATTTCTTTTAATCATTCAATGAGCGGATGTGAAATCCTCATGTCTGCTAGTTCACTAATTCACCAGTTTTCCCAATCCTGAAGTATGTAGGGTTGTGTTTTTTGAAATACTCTCTTTACATATTGTTAGAAATTGATTTTGGAGTCAGGATATCTATTCGTTTCTAAGCAACTAGTGTCATACGGCTAGTCCTTCGTTTGGTGTACACTGAATCCTGTCAGTCAAATTTGCACTGTAGGCTCCATGCTAGGTGACTGTCATTAAGCATGGACTATGAATTGTTGTTAAATAATTAGAGGCAATAAGCAGGAAGCCTTGGACCTAGCATGAAGGCTACCTCTTAAAATTGACCAATAGAAGTCAGTGTGTACCGGATGACGGCCTTGACGCTATACAGTAATAATTAGTAGTTAGTGCCTAGTCAAACTATCCATTACAGCTTTACGGTAGATCAACTGCGTGCCAGAATTGCTCAATGGCAACATCTCCGACTGTAGCACTGGGTGACTTGGGTTTAAATCTCACGAAGGACATCAGTTCATTCAAGACTGTAGATACGCCTTGCTGACAAGTGCCAAAAAGCATGAAACCTAGGTCCAAGTGGTCCATGGAATCCTTGATGCACAATAGTGGAAATTTATGCACACAAGTATTTGTTGTGCATCATAAACATCTTTCGTACGGGTAAACTAAGTTAATGCAATGTTACATGTTTAATCATACTTGCATATCATTTTTACATTTTTCCCCACCTCATACTCTTAAATATTAGAAACGGATTGTCTACGTAAGTTAGAAATATTTGTTTTGAGAAGGATTTCAAAGATTTGTCTTATTCACCTACTGCAAGTGAAGTAACGTAATCGAATTCCACACATGACTTAACTAGCTAATTTATGTAAACCAGTCAATTTAAAATTCACCTTATTACTGTGGATAATAAATACGTTTTGAAATTATGATCACTGTATTTAGCTCAAAATGCCCATCATCGGCAGTATTCATATGGTGGCTATATTAGGACTGAAATATACCCTGCTACCAAATTAGCTTCTAGGGGCTACAATTTACATTTCATTATGCAGGGATTCTTGGAGGAGATCTTTCCATTGTGAAATAATAGAGAAGATTTGTAGCTCAGGTGGATGATTTTCAATTAATAGTGTGCTCTGAGCTGGTTGGTTTAGTTGCAAAGCTTTCGTCGACCTTTTGGACAACATCTTCAGCTCAATATTTAGCACAAAGTGAAATGATTTAAGTTTCTTCATGAGTGATATAATTGCGTCTCCCGGTAACCATCTTTAGATATGTATTGATCATTTTCTATTGACTTGGATTTTAATTTTTCTGGTCACCTGATTTACTTTTTATTAGTTGGTATATTTCGTCTATATTAACGTGCTTGTTAATTGCATTTTCGTTTGAATACCAGGCTTCTAGGAATTCCCTGGCACTTTCAGTGTTTCCTCTGTCTAAGATTTTGACATTATCCCAATTAAATTTATGACCATAATTATCTATATGCATTGATACTAAAGAATACATATCGTGTCTTTTCACGGCTGATTTGTGTTCTTGGATTCTGATTCGAAAGGGACGCCCACTTTGGTCGGTGTAATGCTTGTTGCAGTTCATACAATTTATTTTGTAAATGGTATTAATTTTATCCCCTTTTTCTGTTGGATCTTTTGGTTTGCATAATATCGAATTAAGAGAGTTACCAGGAGACGCAATTATGTCACTCATGAAGAAACTTAAATCATTTCACTTTGTGCTAAATATTGAGCTGAAGATGTTGTCCAAAAGGTCGACGAAAGCTTTGCAACTAAACCAACCAGCTCAGAAAACGCTATTGATTGCAAATCATTTCATTGTTGCATTTTGGGTCTACGTAACAAATTCCAACGAAGATGTTGCAGTAAATCAAATCATTTGATCAATCTTTCACGGAAATAACTGCTTACTTTCGTCTGTCACCAAGCGTATGATGAAGTTTTGTGATAATATTAGTCACAAATCTTCTGTTCAGTGTGTTTTGCTGTGCTGCTAAACTTCATCATTATTTGTGTTTCTGTACATATTTAGTGCAGTGAAGACAGAAACTGACTTCTACCTAAATAAATTTAGGATTCATTGTATAATACTTCAAAAATTATTGCTAATTTTATGGGTTTAGAAAATTTTCAAAGGCCCTTATTGATAATTGTTCCACTAAGCATCTTTCATCACGATCTTGTCCTCATTTTTACATTATTTTCATAACGAATATGAAAGTGTTGAAGGAATGTGGTGTCCATACACGAGGATTGTTGGTGACACACTCTTAAGTGCTTAAGTGCAGGACATCAATGAATTGCCATGTGAGAACCACATAGCCTTCGGTTACGATTTTACAAGCCTATGAATTTCATACTAGTCGAGGGAAATGACTGTTGTGATGATATATACCTGCCGTAGCTGCCTGTAGTTGATTGTTTTCACCATACACGACTGACATCTGTCTGAATGTTCCTTGTCAAATGTAGCCACTGCAAGTGTCCTAAAAATGAATTCATTTTACTCAAAATTAAATAAAAGATTAAGCGCCTTTCATACCTTGGGATAACCCAATTAGAAGCAGATGTTTATGCGAAAAACAGTATGAGTTTTTGTAATACATTTTAAAAAATGCAGTCATGAAGCTGGCTGACAGGTTCATTTCGCTTTTAAAGTTGCAAGCTTTCAGAAAAAGAATGAGTTCTGACCAATATTGTTTATATAACAATATATATACATATATTGCTTATTCGGCTTGTGACTTCATGTTTATAGTCGTCTTTTCAAAAATGTGTGTTATAATGCGTGAACAGCCTGAAAATGTTGCCTGTCCTGTGAAAGGATTTAACTTTTGATTTACAAGTAGTAAGACTCTAGGGAAAAATTGGATTTTACTGACTGAAAAGGTTTAAAGCATTCTAACGTATGTGTAAAACTTGAGCACTGTGATAATATGTAATTCCTTAATAATTTGTTTATTAGATGTATCACACAATGTAACAGTATTATTTACTGGATGACAAAGTTTCGAACACAATTTATTGTTCATAATCATATCAGTTATAATCACACGACTCTAGATTTCCTACCATCCCACCCAATGGCGCCGGGTTCAGGGTGATCAAAAATGCTCTGACCCCGGGTGAAGGCCCACCATTGCACCTCGGTGGGTTGAAACTCGTGACGGACACTTATCGGGTGCGCTCGGGCGTGTAGTTTTTGTCAATGGGGAGGCCTCACGGTCCTCCCCTTAAAAATGCGTCGGTGGCACAGTGGTTAAGACTCTCGCCGACCATGCACATGGTCCGGGGTTCGATTCCCTGCCGACGCACACCTGATATCAATGGTCGGTCTGCAAAATTTGGGCTACGGATATCACATGCTGAAAATTCCATACTCGTACCAAAAATACGGTGTGGAGTCAAGCTGTAATCAAAAATAATAAAAAAATCAATTAGCATTGGTGAAATGTTTTAGTAATGGGGCATAAAAACTAAGTTGTGCCAAGGAAAATCTAAGACAGGAAGTGAGGCATATAAGAGAAGCTTTAAAACTTGATAACCATCGAGATAAATTTATCGAGAAGTATGTAGGAAAATTTAAAAATAAAATTATTAATGATAGTGATAAAAGTAATATTCAGGATTTCATCATGAATAGTAATATTATTATTGTTTATAACAACATGCATGTCAAGTATGCACAGGATAATGACAACAACAGCAACAGGGAATATAAATCATCAGTAGTAATTTCATACAAAGAAGGGACCTCGGAAACCTTATGGAGAACTCTTAACAATGCAAGAGTAAAAGTGAATTTCAGTCACCCGCAAACTCAAGTAGAAACAGGATTTGTTACAGGATTTTCATCATGAGCTGATATTAGTAAGAGAACCATTGGAAAACCTGGGAGTACTGGACAGCTGTCTCGTCCTAGTTTGTGAGTCTTCATCAGTACTCACCCACCGGGGTTCGAACCCAGAACCTTCTGGTTACAAAGCGAGCTCGTATACCATTAAGCCACTGGGACCCGATTCAATGTCCAATGAATTCTAACTTCTGCCAATTCACGGCATAGCGCGACTGGCACTAGCCCATGTCTTTTGCGAGTATTCGTCCTCACACCCGACCTGCTGCACCCTACTGGTCACGACTTCTCACCAGAACCCCAGGTAACTACTTCCCTGAATAGAGCAAGTCGCTAGTGAGAATCTCATTGGTATATGAACTCGCCTTGTAACCAGCAGGTCCTTGGTTCGAATCCCGGTGGGTGCGTACTGTGAAGAGTCCCAAACTAGGACGAATTGGCTGTCCAGTACTCCCAGGTTTTCCAATGGTTCTCTAACTAATGTCAGCTCATGATGAAATCCTGTAACCAATCAAATCCCTACAAACCAACACGAGAAACAGGATTTGTTGGTTAAAGAATAAGTCCTGTGGAGCCAGTTAGACAAAACAATTTAGTTTATCTAATAGCCTGCTGGAATGCTCGTCCGGTCAAAAACATAGGTCAAAGTAGTAGAGCGGGGTCAGTCACACCAGTGGAGCACAAAAACCTAGCCAAATCTAGATCAGTTAACCCTAATGAGATAAGAAATCTGAAGAATAGTTCAGATATATGGTACTACATGCAATTGCACACAATCATCCAATAGGATGGGATAAGGCAACAGTTTTGCAATCTAATATAACATGGTGGAGGGAGAGATCGATAACGGAAGCTCTGTTCATCGAATCAACTGACAGGGAAAACGTGTAATTCGAATGATTCAACACCTGTCCATCCGGATATCTGGAAGACTGGACGACCCCTACGATGACAAATAGGAAAGAATAAAGAAAACTGTAGAACTCAAGTTTCTATGTCGTGTGATTATAATTGATATGATTATGAAGAATAAATTCGGTCCGATAGGTCATCCAGTGAAACAAACTGTTTCACTGAGTGAATGGAATTAAAGCGCTCTAATTACACTTCAGTTTATGTTGTTTATTTTAATTGAATTACAATATGAATGGATATTTCTATATGAGAATAAACCAAGTTTCTGTCTGAGTATCTCAGTATTATTTTGCTTACAGGGAGAAATCATGTGCTTACGACGTGATAAGTCAGGTGAAACGGTAAGGCATTAAAATAGGATGATTTGTGAAGTATTATTTGTTTTAAATTTGATTAAAATGGCGCCAAATCTTTGCTTTTTTAAATTGACTTATGTCGAATTCACAACACATCTAAGGCTGTTCATTATGGATAAAATGTAGATAAAGTCTCACAGTGTTATTTATACATTATTATTCACTGTTGACGTTTTGAGCGAAATTTATTGCTGATGTATATAAACGGAGTCAGCAAATTGTATGAGTACTGTGATACAACTATCAGAAACAAATTATGCTCGAAACATTATCAATAAATACCTCTGTGAGAGTTTATCCAAATATTGTCCATAATCAAATTATACTCCACCACGCCCGGAGTTTGATCCCCGGCCGACACACTCCTTTTCCTCTCTAAGTCAGCTATAAGACTGGAAAAGAGGGATGGTTGGGCATGAGGCTAGCAGTACCATCCTGTAAGAAGAAACACCACTGGGAACGTAAAAGGAATAAAATAAACAGTGCCCGAGTTTTGCCCTTACATAAATCTCTAATTCTGTTATTTTCGCTTATCTGTTTCGGTTTCAGCAGGACCCATTATAAATTTCTACTTTATATGTTCCTTTTCTTTATGAAATTCATGTGTAAACATTAATACTTTGTAAACTGTAATGAGCAGCATCTTAAATCATAAAATTCATTTTAAAAAGTCTTGCCTTTTGTTGTCAAATATTGGCTGAAATGAATCTTTGCACATTGTTAATATCAACTGCTTTTTTTGAAATCCTTACCGACAGTGGGAATAAGGGATAAAGGATTTCTGATATTTCTGTTAAATGACTCAAACATATGTTGCATTTATTGCATTGCTTATGGTAGAGATTGACACCGACATGCTATGTTCTCAACACCGGAAACCACTCACTGTGTTCTACTATATTGCTGACGGAAATAACCTTGAACCACTCATAGTTACAAAATGACCCGGTGACAGAAAAACGATTGTTTTTTGCAATAACATCCTAAGTATTTTTACACAATAATAGCATCGAAAACTAAAATTTACCTCAATAGTGCCGTTGAGCACAGACTATAAGGATCAGGGATTTCTCCAGTACAAAAGATGTACTGTAGATCAACATTAGTTCACTAAAATTCAGCTATACCTTAGAAGTACCTTATAATCAAGTAAAATATTCTTAACAAGATGGGACCAAAGCTTTTTTGAGCAAGTATCCCGCATCAAACAATTCTTGTAGAAAGTAGAAATTCAAAACGACTTTGACTGTCTCAAACAAAGTCACCACCGTACACCAACATATTGTCAATATCATCACACAACCACACGGAGAAGCATCTAGATTGAAGATTACACTGGAACAAAGACATTTAGTGACATTCAAGCGTAGGAACAATCATAAATAGCCTAGGAGAAAAAGGGGGCAATAATTACAAAGTTATTTAATAGGTGGATGGTAACTAGCAGTGAAATCCAGGATGCGCGTTTCTTTCTATTTGGGACTCGTCAACTGGGTGTACCTGCATTCCACAGTGAGTGATGGTGTTCCCACCGAGGCTAGAAACCTAGTGCCCATTGTTTCAAACGCTAAAGCGTTATTTACTAGGCCGCTCAGGCCACGAAAGCCACCACCTCTTGTGCAAAGGGTCATATTAACTATTTAATTAAATTTTAGATTTTCCCGTCGAAGTGCTCGGTCTCAGGTTGACATGTCGGCTTCTTGTGCAGATGCTTCGACGATGTCTAGTGGATAACGCTTCGGCGTTTGAAATTATGGACACTAGGTTTCTAGCCTCGATAGGAATATCATCACTCACTGTGGAATGCACGTACACCCGGCTGACGAGCCTCAAATAGGACGAAATGCACCTTATCCTGGATTCCACTGCTGGTAACCATCCACCAATTAACTTCTGATTGCATACATGCCCAGATATCATCAAAGCATATGCTCAAGAAGCCGACATGCCAACCTGAGACCGAGCACTTCTGTCCAATCAATCGACGGGAAAATCTAAAATTAAATTAAATTACAAAGTTTGTTAAAATATCCAAATAAACGTGAATAATGTCAATAGATTGATCAGGCGGGGTTGTTCAAACGATTATTCCTTTGCACATATTCCGAAATTTATTCAAGGATTTCAGACACCACGACAGTGACATAGTGGTGCATGTGTTTCCAGGTCAAAAGAATGTTTGGTAAAATTTTTTAAGGTAGACATGATATCAACATTTAGTTTGGAGGGAAATAAAACCAGTAATAGCACTAATAATTAGACAATATACCCTTTAAAGATATGAACACAAAAAACTACCGTACACAAGCTTATTGAAAAAAACAGAAAATGCAAAAATAAGGCAGAATAATGAAGTTAGTATAAAGGTATGAACTGGCAGAAAGAAAGCAAAAGAAGCATCTGAATTCACTGAAGCAAATTTCAAAGTACCTCTCGTTTGGATTTCATAGAGTCGAGTAGCGTAGCGAAAAGCCTAAGTTTCTTTTGTAGCGGTAACATCAGCAATGTTATCATAAATACTCAATCTACTATTTTACATTAAGATGTAGAGCAAGTCTTGTGTACCATCACAGTGATTTTATTCATTCTACTTGCACTGATTATTTCGTAGGCTGAGCATAAATAGTTTAAATTCAAATAATTATTGCTCCCGAAATCTTACAGCCAAGTATTTCTGCGAGTTGACTGAAGCATTTGCAATATAAGAATTACTACAAGGGTGACCTCATTCAACATCTGTTTGACAGTGACACATATCAGGTGATCTACAATAGGGAATCTCAGCAATGACTCTGATGTGAACACAGGAGTAACACCAGCTTGTCTACTGTCACCGACAATACGTCTCACTCTGATGGACTTAAATTACATGGAAGACAGTTTGGGGGCAACAAGACACGAATACATTGGGACACCGATAAGAAAACTCTAGAAGATCTGAACATAGCGGATGATTTGAGTCTAATACCACAAAACTCGATGACCTACAGGCGAAAACAGACAAGCTGGCTGAAGAATACGGCAGCAAAGGCAGGACTCCAGGTGAAAATGGAGAAGATGGATGATGGATGGCAGATAACCAAACAACAGCAATAGCAAAAACGAACAGCACCAATAACCATTAATGGGAGAAACTTGAGATAGTTTACTTACTTCATGTATTCAGGAAGCACTGATTCAAATAGAGGGGAAAGCATGGAGTGAGTTGTCAAAGCCAGCCAGTCGGAATCGAGAAGGCAGGATACCAGTTTCGAAATCCTCTGCGCTCAGCACAGACAACAAGATACGGATTCTCCCACAAATGTCGGGTAAGGCGGCTCTTCTATGTGGATCGGAAACTTGCACTGCGCATCACAAAAAGCATTTCCAACAGGCTACTGAGGACTTTTATTAACAGCTGCCTATCTCGTTGGCTCCATAATGAGGATGAAATGGCCGTTCAGAAGCAGTAAGCAACAAGAAACTCTAGGAAAAAACTAACCAAGTACCTAGCGTCTAACAAATATGTGGGAGAAAGTGGAGATGGATAGGACACTCACTGAGGAGGCCATCGACTGACGTGGAACAAAATGTAGGCCATTGCTCGAATTGATACTTAATGTGAAACGATGAATGTGTCGTCTGTGTGATGGTGATATTGAGGAGATCATGCAGGGAGAAGATTGCAGATTATGGGCAATCGTGTGCCCAGGTGAAGAGGACAGAAGAATATATGGCAAAGTGGAGATGTTTTGTTGAAGCCCTCTATTCCACTCGGAACTTTATGAAACAGTAATAATAATACACAGGCGAATCTCTATCCTTAAATAATATATAAAATGCAAGGCTCGACTTCGACGGAGACATTTTATCAATAGGAGCCACAACGCAAAATATTCTGTCGAATAATGAAGTAGCGTTGGTTTCACATGAGCTATCTCTTTCCAATCTTATATTGGTGATCACATATTATCATTTCTTTGAGTTCTGAGTATTACACGGATCTTCAGGCTAGAACATTGAAGTTTCAATAGCGGTTGTGTTGATTTTGTGGAAGTGGGGTTGGTACCCTCACCTCCAACCTCTCCTCTTTTCCTGGCTTATTATCCACGAAAGTATGTTTAGGGGTGCGTTGACTGGTAACTGAGTTCAAATCACGTACATAGTTTATGAGCATTCGACCACTGAATAACCGGCCTACGTGATGATTTATGCAGTGCAAAAATCCCTTAAGTCAAATGGAAAGTAATTTTATAAAGTAGAAATCTGTATAGAGGGTAACTGGCGTACCAATATACTTTCAGCGTAGTATGTAGGGAATTCTTCCCACACTTCCTGTAAGTGTAATTAAAGTCTCCACACTCTGATCTAAACTAACGAAGAATTTAGTTTGCATAGTCGAATGATGTTTTCAATATCGGATCAGTAATTTTGATAGGTACATGAGTTGAACGAACCGATTTAAGCTACTTATTCTACAGTCATGATCCACTATCGAGATTATTCCAAATGAGGTTTTCTTAAAATACAGTCATACAGTTAACTCGTCCCCTGTCTCATCTCCATCACCATTTCCCTTGAGTTACAATTTACACTACTCATTAATAAAAGGAGTAATAAATTTGAATTTCATATGAACCGGATGGTTCCACGAAAATTAGGCGTCGTGTGAACAGTGGACATAAGTAAAAATTATATTTGAAGAAAATTCCAGCATAACTGAAATTAACAATTCCAAGGTTTCGTATTGAAAACTGCTCTGAATTTCTTCAGGGCTAATGGAGTTAAAATAGCAAAGGCAAATATATGTATGTATGCGTGCGATCTACAATAATGTGTGCATCGGAGATCAAACTGGATTTCATTTGTTACCATTTCCAAAAGAAGAAATACATGAAAAGGAAAATATATTAGGCATGGGAATGAGTGATGTACATTCATTCACAGTGAAAAGGGTGTTTTCAAAGAATTTATCATTGAGCTGCATAATCGTTTTTAAATGGTTTTCTGAAGAAATTATTACTCGTGAGTGAGTCTAAACAAAGATGTGAGTACTTAAAATAATAAAACGAGACGCCATTACAATGTTTGTGATTATAATCGTGGTTTGAAATCAAGTGTTGAAACAAATAATGTCATGCTTGGAATAGTTCATGGAATACATAGACGTCAGAAAAGAAGATAAAATTATGGGATTATTAGGCATATAAAAGCGTTACACAACATGGTGTTAAGTTGAATAAGATAGAATTAACATTTTATAAACTTTACTGACCTTAAGTAATAAGTGGAAGAGGTGAAGTAATACCATATTTATTTTATTTATTATTCAGGACTTGTCATGCACTCATTAACATCAAACCATAGCGTCTATTGAAACTTTTGGGATGCGCCTATATAACAGAGCCTCCGAGGTCAGTAGTTGCCTATATGAGTCAAAACCTTTTTGTGACAGTGACTAGTGAGGTCCACTCGGTCCAGGAGTGAGGACAAATACTCGCCGATGACACTGGCCAGCTGTTGCTCTAAAGTGACGAATCGGTAGAAGTTAGAATTCATGGGCCACTGAGTCAGGTCTCAGTGACTGAATGGTCCATGAAGTTGCCTTGCAAATGGAAAGTCCTGGTTTCTAAACCTAGCGGGTGAGTACTGCGGATGAGTCCAGGGCTAAGGCGAAATAGCTGTGAGGTACTCCCTAGCTCCCAAAGGTTCTCAAACTGGTGTCAAACTTTCGTCAATACAGGTCAATATTTATACACAACGTGATAACTGATAGGAGGCAGGAAGGTGACGTAACAATGGGTGATGAAAATATTATTATATCAGGCTTTCTTTGTATAATCTCATGAAGCTTCTTATATGGTTCATTGATTTGAAGTACTAAATTTGCTTCAAATGCGTTAAAATTTCAAATACAACCTGACCATTTAGCTGCAATTTTAATGATAAAATCCTATTGGAAATGAAGCAAGTAAATAGAACACGAATTGTGTCCATGACGGATACGATTTTCGTAAGACGTATGGATTCTGAAGTCGAAAATGAAGAAACTTGGAAATTCAGAGGTATCGAATTTTCAAATCATCACATCCGACCGATTCTGTATGAAGTACTTATTTCAAATAAAGTATAACTATATTTCAATGGTTTACACACAATTATAAGTTTTGTTATTGGTAATATTTCGAGCAAAATTACTGTTCCTGTTCACACCACTGTTGAAATTGCTTTGCTTTTTAATTCACACACTTATGATTTGTACTCATATATACAGTTCATTTTTGTGTATTCAGAATTATATTCCAGGTTGGTGACAGTTGTGTTGCTGAGTCACTCTTGTTACATGTATCCGGTGTGACTTTAATGAATATAGATTCTGTCATAAGTCTCTCTTTCCATTTATTCATATTGGTTTTTAGAATGTAAACATTGTTCCAATCGATATTGTGGTTTTTGTCCAGTGCAAACTTGTGTTCCTGTTGGTTGGCCTTTAGTAAGGCACTTTTGTTCATTCACTCTTATTTTCAGGAATCCGGACGCTTGTGCCACATATTTAGTCTGACACTTGGCACAATATATTTTGTAAAACACTTTGTTTTATTCATAATTTTTATGGGATCTTTGTGTTTGCTTTCTTCCGTTCTATTCAAAATGTTACTCGACAACAACTACCCAAAAAAAATTCACCAGAGATAAGAAAAAGAGGAAAAACAGAGTATAATATCGGAGAATGACAAGACGTAAGAAAGCAAAAACAAAAGTCACTACACCATACAAAAATGGTACATCAGAGGCGGTACGAAGAAACCTCAAAAATATTGGGATCCAAACAACGTTTAAACCGATGAATCTAATTAAAAATAAGATAAATCAACTGAAAGACCCAATAAAAATGACGGGTAATAACAGTGTAATTTACAAAACATCTTGTGTCGAGTATCTGACTAAACATGTGGGGCAAGCGTCCAGAACACTGAAAATAAGATTGAATGGACATAAAAGACTAACCGACTAAAGGTCAAACAACAGGAACACAAGCTTACAAGAATTTCCAAAACACTTTGTCTATAGCTACACATGCACGGGACAAAAACCACAATATCCATTGGAACAATGTTTACATTCTAAAAACTTTGAATGAATAAATGGAAAGAGAGACTTTTGACAGAATCTATATTCATTAAGGTCACCCCGGATACATGTAAAAAAGGTGACTCAGTACAACTGCCAGCAACCTGGAATATAATTCTGAATACACAAAAATGAACTATATATGAATACAAATCATAAATGTGTGAATTAAAAAACAAAGTAACTGTAACATTGGTGTGAACACGGACAGTAATTTTCCTCGAAATATTACCAATAACAAAACTTATAATTGTGTGTAAACCATTGAAATATAGTTATACTTTATTTGATCCATTCGACAATGGTGAAACTTCTACTGACATTGAGTACTTATTTGTTAAAAGATCCTGGGAACTAAAGCATTAATTTAGCTGGTCAAGTGATTTCGACTTAGTTGTGTGATGTGTGCTATTAACAAGCTTTTATGATAAGCAACAAGTGTGCTATGTCTTGCAGAAGAATCTTTAGTAGGCGAAGGTGAGATTATGTGACGAAGAGGAGTATTGAAAAATCCTTTGTGGAACAATGTAGAAAGGACGAAAGGAAGCCAATGACAATTTTTAGATTCATTCTGTTGTTTAGATATTCGATGGTCTCATTTTAGCACTTAACAGCAAGACAAAAAGCAGAGTGTTTTGTGCAGTTTTGTTTACACTGATGAATGAGGTATTTCACTTGGTGTTTTAATGAACGTGCCCAGAAGTTACAAGGAATAACTAAATTTTTGACTCTAGAACAATCGACAATGTGGGATGAACTGAATTCATTTAAATTATTCCTCTGTAAATATTCGAAGAAGGCACTAAGGTGAGAATTTGCATGAAATTTGTAAGTGTTAGACGTCAGTAAGAAAGTGTGAATAGCTTGATTTAGTTCAGTGGTATGATCAACTCAAAATATACTTTTTCATGTCTACACAACAATATATATATAAACAAACATTTGGGAACAAAAGAGACATAATTCATTACCTATATAATGTGGAAACATTTTTCGCGTAAGACGACAAATCATACTGTAAATTCGAAGCAATATATTACCGGTAATTAGTAGTGTGATTAGGAATCAGGTGGCTAAGACATCGTAGATTACGATATAAGGAGATGAAATAGTAGTAAAACAGTCAATGAACAAATGTAAAGATTAGCTATCGTGGAGCGCGAAAACACTAGTGAGATTGAAGACATACCATTTGTTGCATTGCCGAACCTGCCGTGTATTCCACATAAAAATTCGTTTATTAACGAGGAAAATCAACGTAATAGTAAGGAAGCAAATGAAAGACGATATTTCACCTCGACAAAACTGGAAAATATTTCCCAATTACAATGAAGAGTGTCAGTTTTCAAGTTATCAAGAAATGTCCATCCAGATGGAAATCGATGCACTCTTCTCACATTTATTTATTTATAAGAAATATACAGACAATAATGAAACACTTTAGTTCTAATCCTTAACTCTAATCCTTGCCCTAATCCTTTCCTTAGCCCTAACTTCAATGCTTATCCCCTATCAGCACCCTAACATTAACTCTATTCCTGACTATAACACTTAACCTAATACCAACCAACCTATTGTCTAAACAGTACCTAAAAACGAGATCAGGATAGAATTCGCATACCAGTCCTTGTACAGCGTTCATACGGGCTCTGTAATAATGGCAGGTTGTGCAGTGCAATGAATGGTATGCGTTCAAGGTTATCAGTGCGTCTGCAATTGGTTGGCTAGGTCAAGATTAGGCTAATAAATAATCACTGGACAATGAAATAATATAATGGACGGAGAGTAGAAATGCTGAAGCATGCCTACCTGGTTAGAGCATAGAAGATGAACTGAAAGATTAGTAAATAAACAAACAAACGACGAAATTACCTTGAAAGGTAAAAGTAATAGTTGATGAACTACAGAGAATTATTTCTGAACGCAGAAGTCAGCTTCTTCTTATCACACTGCCCTTGTTTCCTTGAATTCCGAGTGAGACATAGGGCTTCAACAGCACACCTCCACTTTCTTCTGTTTTCTTCAGTCTTCCTTAAATGGGCTCACGATTACCTATAACTTCTCATCTCCTTTTTTGCACAATATCCTCCACGTCACCCTCTCACAAACAACGCACATGTCGTTACCTATTCGGGTTCCCCTCGAATGATGGCCTACACTGCGCTCGATTTTTTTCGATGTCATATGCAACTCCATTTTCTTCTAACTATGAGTTGAACGGCAATTTCTTGGTTAGTTTGATTCCATAGCTTTTTGCCGCCAATTCTTTCTGACCGGCCATTTGATTTTGAATATGGAGACAGCGATGGCAGCTGTTGATAGAGTCTGTAACTTGTTGGAATACTTTTTGTAACGCTCAGTGAAAGTTTCTGGCCCATAAAGAAGAACCGAATGACTTGATATTTGTGTTGCAAATATGAATCTTGTTCTATATGCTGTGGAGTGCAGAAGATTTCCAAACTGGTTGCAGATTGATGAAGTTTATCTTTCCTTTCCGATTCTGACTGCATTTGACATATTCATCCGTTCCACAAGCTGTGGTTTAAACAGTGTGTTGTCATGTTTCTGCTGAATGAGGTTGATATAAGACTTTGGCATTGCACGCCGCAATGCTGAAGTAGTTTCCGAATCAATTCTCGATCAACACTGTCTGTTGAAGGTCTTTTGAAGTCTACGAAGTTAAGGTACGGGTTCGACTGGCATTCTTGCCGATTGCTTCCAGCCGACTAATATACATATTATTCTGGGATAATGGTCACTGACAATACTAGCAGTCTTTCAATTAATATTGATTTTTTAAGATCAGTGGAACTGCAGTTCAAGTATAAAAATGTTATGCTGAATAGAATACTAGATAAAATTAAGATAGTTTATGCGGCAAATAAAGGATAGTGAAAGTAGTGAATGAATTAGTGTTTTCAACAAAATTAATGTTTAAATAACATCGAACCAGTAATAATATCAAAGGATTACAGACTAGTCACTTTTAATTGTGTCTACCAATTCAGCTGCGCTTGTGGAGCGAGTCATATTGGCCATTGTTCTAGGAACTTCATTTTTCATGCTCAAAAGCATTCCCCAGTAGGGCTAAGTAAAGGTGTAGTAAAAATCATCAAATGTTTGACATAAGACCACCTGGTCCAAACTGGCCGGCCGGCCACAAAGCCAGCATTCAAGATTCCTTCTCTATCATCTATCGGGTACTAAACGAATTGCCAAAAAAGTCCAGGTAGCGCATCCTCAAAACTTTTGGGGCTGCCATGATTTGCTTGAAACAATCAGTGCTTTGTGTGCAGAAGAAACAAGTCCAGCCAATACCACTGCCATGGACTTCAGTGGAGATTATAAATTCGTGAATTTGTATAATTATCTTTACTACTTTTTCTGATATTCAGTGTGTTGTTAGGTTGACGCTAACGTATTGTAATCCATTGATAACACTATTATTGACTCAATGAAGAGGAAGTTATCGAAAAGAATATTCTTTGTTCAGTAACCATTCTTTTGATAATTTTAATGAGCATTTTTATTCAGATAGTGAAAATATTTACAGTGACGATAAGGAAAACCTCTGAATCAACTTCTCTTGGATACATAAATCAGACTTAATAACATGGATTTCAACCACTTCAGCAATGTGTGACAGGTGAACTCTTGAGGCAAAAATAAGATAAGCTAGAATACGGTTGATAAATTTAAAAGCCTTGTTAACATCGATTTGTGTTATGTATCCACGAGATAGGCAAGATACGCCCTCATCAACCTGAAACCAGTTTAGAAATCTTCCGCACTCAGAATAAGGAACAAGATTCGCATTCTCAACACCAGTGTCAGTCAGTCAGTCCCTGCCCAGCGTGTCACGAAAAGGATTTACAACAGGTAGCGGACTTTCATCAACATCTGCCTTGTCTGTCTCCATGCTTAAGATCAAATGGCTAGAGAGAATATGCAGCAAGAGATTTTGCAGTGGAATGAACCAACCAAGAGCCGATCGCTCAACAAATATGTAGGAGAAAGTGGAGAGGAGTGGAATCTAAATGTGAAGCGACTAGTGGGTCGTCCTGGTGTGACATGAAGGAGATCTTGTGAAGAAGAGATGAGAGAGTCTGGTCAGTCGTGAACGTAGCTGAAGAGGATGGCAGGAAACAGAAGAAAGTGGATATATGTTGTTGAAGCCGTATGCTCCAAACGGAACGCAAGGAAATAATAATAATCCACGAGATTAGGTAGAATAGATCTATGAATGAACCTCACTGAACTCACAGAGTCAAATCCTTTGAAACCATCTGATTTCTCGTTAGCTATTTGGACGATCCGATTTAAAAGTTGCAAATTAAACAGAAGTTTGCTAGCGAGGAATAGGGTGGATTCAAATGATTCGGCTCTCTGGGCTCAATCAGACCACGTAAATTGCTGAGGAGTTTTTCCCAAAATGAGTCAAACTGCTTTCCGGTGTTAACATCCCATCGATCTGTCTGGAAAACACTTCTGGTTCATATGAGTGGTATCATATCTAACTAATTTCGTTTCCTAAGGATACTCTGGTAAAATCTCGCACCCTGAACTCTGCATATTGCCAGTGTTTAAGCAATTCTCAAATTATAAGTGTGGTTATATTTTAGTCTTAAATTATATTAGTATTTCTTGTTTTCTGTGTGAAGCTTCAAGGTTGTATACTGTGCATGTATAAAATTTCATGTTCTGATTGTAAATAATACTCAATCTTACATGCGAAAGTGACCAAATTTGTGAGAAAAAATTTTGTTTATTGTTCACTGTTGAAATTAACAAAAAAAACTAGAACAATATTCATATATGTGATAACATTTTTAGAACTTGTTTCAATGTTTTCCAGTTCAAAAAAAATAGCATGAAGACAGTCGCCTTTAGTTTGATGTGAACAAATGGACCGGAGAATTGTACATTAATGTGCGCAGATTTTCTCACGATAAAAGTTTATTATCGTGTAATCAGACACCAATTATGGAAACAAGATAATCCGAGTAGCTTTGCTAATTTAACATAAACACTTATGAAAGTTGAAAAAGTGAGCAAGTGTTCGAAATGTTGTGAACAAGTATATAAAGATACATATTCATCAAGTTGTCACAATTGCACAATTATGAATTCTAAATATCTAGCCTGCGTTGTATTTTGTGTCCTCGTAGTGTTTGGATCGACAAATGGTGAGTATTATGCCGACTTGATCGGTGGTGCATTTTATTTATAATTTTTCTTGAATTTTACTCCTCGATTAAACTTTTTCGGATCATGTTTATTCTAGTCATCTCTAAAAGAATATTTCGACTAACGTTTTACATTAAGAAGTTAGGACATTCAGGTATAAATCAACTCGTTCATCTTACCTATTCATCTTGATTGTTCACCCTTGATTATTCTCTCCTGGATTGCTCAAAAAAGACTATGTCATTCTTCGTAAAACTCTGAAGAATGTCAGTGGGGTGAGTGTTGGTATCCAATATGGCAATACCGTTGACGTCATCGTCATTGATAGGCAGTTGATTTCATGCACCGAATTTGCTAAAGGAGTCCTGTCAGACTGTGAGTATCCACTGCAGCAAACGCAGCTTTCACCTTGTGTCTCCTCAGGTAGAACAATAAGTCAATTCAACAGATTTTATGTACGTACGTCCAAGTATAAAAATTCCACTATGCCATATTTGGCACGCATTTTATGTGAAGAAAATAGTGTCAGGGACGAACTAACTAACCTTCTTTGTACTACTAAATAAACCATTTCTTCCATCCTTATTCCATCAAGCTTTATTGTTATTTTTCTTCCTATATTCATAATCCTCTCAATTTCTTGTTTTTATTTATTTTCTCATAAGTGTAAACATTATTTAAGGTGTGTAATAACTGTTGATTTTGTCTTTCCCCTCACCATTCTATATCGACAGAACAGTAGATTCAGTAATCTATAACACGCTAAAATTTCCAAACTGAATCGACAATACTGTCTGAAATAAACTCACTGTTATAATTATTAGAGTTATTATTCTCATTTTGTACTTCGAATATTTTTGACTTTACAGCATAAATGTGGAGAAATTCCTGTTTTGAATATTTTATATATATTGAATAAATCAGGTGCAATATTGTTACAGATGCTGAGAATTCCATTCTGTCCCATAAATACTGTTTTCGGAATAAAGTAGATTATTATTATTAGATCATTCTTGAATCGAGTAAAATTTGGAATTTCATCTGTTCTGAGAGAAATTAATAACATCAGTGTTTGAAACAGTGCGTAAACATGACGTCGAACATTGTTGTAAATTACTGGCATTTCCAGCGGGAATTTATTTCATACCACTCACGAGCAGAAAGGTGCGAAAGTTAAGTCATTAGGAGTGATTTCATTGAAAAGGGACGTTGAACTTTCCCATCTCACCCTTAACCAGTGTTTCGTGTAAAATTAAAATTGAATTAGCAGATTGGAGGATTTGTTACCATTATTATATAAATGTTTCTATCGAAGTGTGTAATTGTAGTGTCGCCAGGTTATTACGTTATTTAAGGACATTTAAGTCAGAAAGAAGATATCCTTCTTGCAACATCACTGCAGAGCTATATAGCCATTCAGACGTCGGTGGCACAGCGGTTATGACTCTCGCCAATCATGCACATGGTCCAGGGTTCGATCCCCTGCCGACGCACACCTGATATCTATGGTCGGCCTGCAAAGTTTGGGCTAAAAATTCCATACCTGTACCAAATAATACGGTGTGGAATCAAGCTGTAACCACAAATAATATATATATATATATACAACGTCAGTTAATAACAGTAGCCAGTGGTCGTTACTGAAATAGGTAACAATTTGTAAAAAGAAGTAAACAGGGAAGAAAATTTTCTTCTCTACGATTCATTCTCATAGGCCGTACAATCGTAATTATATTCAACAAAGAATTCATGAGACCAATCAGATACCGGTAAAATTTGTCCTAGAAAATGTATTACGTAATATAAGGTGTAATCTAGAAGCGGTGACTAATTGGAAGTTAGGAAAGGGGGAGAAGTTGGGATGACGTAATAAGTGTGCGAAAATGACTATTCAGTATAGTTGTGCCCAGGGAGTAAAATCAACACATCTGGGCATAGCCGAGGCACTAGCCATCCAAAAGCTCAAACCCACGCAGTGTATCCAAAAGAAATACGTCCAACCCTTGTCCCTGACATGGCCATCATAAACAGGTAATTCTTTCTTTTTCAAAATTCCTGTTTATTCATGTTATTTTTAAGTTTTACTTAATCCTTTTTTACACTACCAAATTTTAACATACGAACTTCCTGTCTATTTTGTCATTTTATTATTTCTACATATGTAATCCCTAATGGCATAAAAACTGTTCGTCACATTAGTTATGATCCCACTAGATCTTGTATCCAGTCATCCTGACTGTTTCGTTAATTCTACATTTCTAAACCCCTTATTGTACAATATGTCAGTCTTCTCAGTAATTATGATGTTACTTTGTTTGAGTGATTTTTGATCCATCCTCCTGTTCATTATGGCATTTTAATTCCTAATTGTAATTTTATTACTTGTACCCTTGACCGAAAATTATTCATGAACTTTCCCACCCACTTACTATAAATACACGAATTTACAGCCTAGTTGATGACTTCGTTGGAAAGAAAATTCGTATTGACTAAAATAACTACACGGTTGGTATAATTTTGATGTAGAATAAAGCATACATTCATATTAGTCGAAGTAATAATAATAATTTGCTTTATTCCAAAATGATACAGCAAGGAATTTTCAGCATTCAGTACAATATTGCATCTAATTTGCTCAAAATGACAAAAAATAATCATTACTTAATAATAATAATAACAAAACGTTACAGCAGCTATTTAGTAAATTACTGTATGCAATACGGAGAAAAATATGCATAAGGTATAAAATTATAGTATTAATAATAACAAATAAGAATGAAAATAGCAAAGTGATGATTAAACGATAGAAAGTGTGACACCATCAAATTACAGAAAGATGAACGAACGATGAAAGGGTCGATTCACTTTGCAAATTACATAGTAACTTATATGTTTCACGTCTAACAGAGTCTTCATCACAAAAAATACGGGCTAAATACGGTATTGTAGAATTTTTGTACTTAGTGGTTCGAGCATATAACTTTTTATATTGACTTCTAGTCCAACCTGATGAGATACAAGGAGATAGTTGTGAATAAAGAGAGTGCAGATGGTCTGACGGTGCGGCTTTTGCCCATTTTGTACAAGAATTTATGTGTCTCTCGACTATAGTATTGGCGAGCTCACGCAGTAGCAAACCACAAGCCCTACTCACAGCATATAATACCCTTCGTAATATGATATAGTCTTTTTTGAGAAGACCAGGAAAGATTAAAGGAGAACAATAGAGTACAATAGGTAAAATACAGGAGTTTAAAAATTGCAGAACTAAAGGTTGGTTGATACCTGATTGTCTTAACTTTTTAATGTAGAAGGTAAGACGAGAGATTGATAAGATGTAGGATGATCATTAAAGGTCAGAGGAAAGAACTAATCCAAGATATTTAATGCTTGACTTGGTTCCGACTTCAGTGCCATCTATGCTACAGGCATCATGGGAGCTAACTAGTTCATGTATGTCACGTCGATGCTTGAAAGTAAAGTTAACTGCCTGATATTTGGAAGGATTTAACATAAGATCATTTGACTTAGACCACTTGCTGATGTCTAACAGAAAGCTATGAAGTATTAAGTATTCAATCATACTACAAGTGAACCAGTTAATTTGATGAAACCGCCTTAATACACAGTTGAATAGTATAAACGTATTCAAGTCTTAAAAAGGGATTGATGTTTTGCATAATTAAGTACTCCGAGCTGAATGGTTTATTTCTGAAGCTTTTATTGACCTACTAGACAAAATCTTAAGCGCATGCTTCAATTTGAAGTGAGCTTTTAGATTTTTCCATGAGCTTGTGAGTTATCTCTCCCGGTGAACGTGAAAGTGGTTGGTTGAAGTGTATGCGCTGAAGATGTTGCCTAGTAGGCCAATGAAAGCTTTGCAAATAAACCATCCAGCTAGCTCAGAGAACACAACTAAATCAAAATCATCCAGTTAAGCTACAAATCTTCTGTATTATATAAGTGAGTACACAAAAGCAGAGGTACACAGGGGATGATCAAACGTTTCAAATACGAAAAAGGTAATACAGAATCAAAGAAAACACATTTTAACACACAAGAACGATTCAGTACATATTTCTGATGGTTGTCATCTTTTTTCTTCTGTTTCCATAGTGTGCGAATGCAAAGCTGGTAAGTAATAAAATTAATGAAGTGACAGTTTATTCCCTCTTGTGACCTAATGAAAAACCTTCAGTTTACGATGAAGTTTATTTGGATTGTAACTACACGAAATCATTATTTAAAAGATGACTTAAATGTAGATGTTTTATCATTATTAATATGTCGCTGCAATAGTCAAGGGGTTTTAAGAAATATTTTGCCTATATCAAGTGATTTTCGGTTCCGTTATTTTATATTTACAAGTTTTAGACCTGTCAACTGTCTACTCATTATTTGAACTTAATTTCTGCAAAATCCATTCACTGAAAGATTTATTTTCTTACCTTTGGTCCACTTAGTGTGCATCCAGACGTCCAAGTAGTTTCTTTTGAAGAATTTTCACACCGTGCAAATGTCATTCAGGTATAATTACTCCAAATAGATAGATTTACAACATCTGAATTTTATGAGGTTTGACTTGTTGACGAAAAGCTTGGTCCTTGTGTTGATTTATGCGTAAACTATAAGTGATTCTGTTCACCTTTTGGCTGGATTTCCTGGAGTTGTGCTTAAGGAAGCGTTTAGTCAGTGCTACTATACGGATCAGAGACTTGCACTGCGCGTCACAAAGAGCATCTCAAACAAACTACAGACCTTCATTAACAGTTGTCTTCGCTTAATACAACTCAAGATCAGATGGCCAGAAAAGATCAGCAACAGGGATCTCTGGCAATGAGCGAACCAACCAGGAACCGATTGTGAAACAAATAGGCAGGAAGAAATGGAGATGGATTGGCCATACTCTGAGGAAACAAACCATCAAGTGACATCACTAGACAAGCCATTGCTCGAGTTGAACCCGAAAGGGAAGCGACGAGTTGGTCGTCAGTGCAAGGGTGACTTGGAGGAGGTCATGTGAAGAGGAGATGAAAGCATGTGGGCAGACTTGGAGCCAGGTGAAGACTCTAGCAGAGAACTGAACGCAGTGGAGACGCACGGCTGAAGCCCTATGTTCCTCTAGGAATTAAAGGAAACAATAATAATAAAATAATAAGCGTTTAGTAGATCAGTGATTGATTCTGCAATTGAGAACCATTGAATTCAGGACTTCATCATGAACTCACGTCGATTAGAGGACCAGAACTGAACAGCTCTTACTCCCTTGTTTTAGGTTTTTCATCAGTACGCGCCCACTGAGGTTCGAACGCAGGACCTTGTGGTTTAAAGGTGAGCTCTTAGACCATTAAACCACTTGAGGGCGGTCCAATAGCCAGCCCATGAATTCCAACTTCTGCCAATTGTTGGTAAAGTGCTACCATTAGCCACTATAATCTGTGGCGAGTATTCGTCCTCACACCGGACCTACTGTACCCTCCAGAGTTTCAGTGGCTTAGCGATCTACGAGTTGACCTTATGACCAGAAGTTCCTCGGTTCGAATTCTGTTGGGTGCGTACAGCGAAGGGCCTCAAAGTAGGATGAAGCTGTTTGCCAGTACTCCCAGGTTTTCCAATGGTTCTCTAACCGATGTCAGCTCATGATGGAATCCTGCAACTAATCAAATCCTTGTAAAGCAACACTTAAAAACAACTGAAATATTTAGTTTTATAATACATATATGTTTATAAACGGTATTGGCGGGTAGTAAGTGATGCATATATCATTTTTTGTGTGAGGTGCCAGATAGAAGGAACTACCTATCACCGCTTGACTATCACTAATATGCCGTTATTTCCGAGAGCTGTTTTCAACTCGAATTGCTAGCTAAAGTCGCTATGTTTTTAACAATAAAATATCATAGTTCCTTCCACAATAGATTCATGGAATCATCAGTGGAAAGATAAATACATAAAGTCCATTCAACTTTCTTTCCTCAATTTCGGTTGGCAAAATCAATTTAGAACATGGGCCTACATCAGTAAGGGGAACCAAGAAGTACTGGATAGTTGTTTCGTTTTTGTTTTGGACCCCGTAGCACTAGGCAGTCATGACCCAACCAGAGATGAAACCTACGACTTTTAAATTGTAAAACTAACCACTGGAATGAAATCCTATGACTTATGAATTCGAACTTCTCTCAGTTCATGAGTATTTATCCTCCCACGAGATTTGAAGAACACTATTGGTTACCATTTCTCACTAAACAAAGCCTAAGTAATCAGATTTGAATTATTCCTCAGTAACAGACTAATACTGTTTGAAAAAACTGAGCGTATGCAATAAGATAAGCATTTAATGAGATTTATACGGTTAATTGTTAGACCTTCGTAATGAACCAACATCATTTAGAGAGATGAGGGAGTCCTCGAAAGGTAATCCAACCTATTTTGAACTCTCCGGCGGTGTTCACCATCCACATAGCACTTTCAGGTTATTAGATCAAGCTCGTCGACTAGGCAGATACTTGAGTTTCATCCAGGGATTCTAATTTTGTCAACTCGTGATGTAGATTTGTCCGTATTAGTCGCTTCAGTGTGCACCAGTTCACCTTGACTTGGTGAATGCCACTGCTCAAGTTCGTATTTACTGGTCAGTAAGCTCCGGGACAAGTGGATATATGGCTAGTGAACTTGGTATCGTAACCTTAAGGTCATAGATTCGATTCATGGTGGGTTCGTGGGTGCGAACTAATGAAGAGCGTTAAAAATAGGATGAAACTGTTGGCTGTCAATTACTCTCTGGTATTCAGTGATCTGTTTAACCAATGGTTTTGTCCGTGACGGAAATCTAATAGTTAAAATTAGCCCGAAATTCCCGCAAATTCTACAATCTGAAATTTATTTCATTTTATATTCTCTTATGAATTAATGGTAGAAAGACTTTGAGAATACAAGATAGCTAGTGGAGTGGATCGGTACAAATGTGTTGAATGTGGAAGGAATAAAACTTTAAGATGACGTTTCTATGTCAGAAGTGACATAGTCTGAGAAGAGAGAGACTGTCTGTAATGTATGCCGGAAACACAACTGCTATATATAATTCTTTGTTTTGCCGAATAAGTTACTCTGATAAAAACTTAGTGCAACATTCTTATTATTTTTAGCTAAAGGCTGTAAGTACTCAATAAATTATTAATATTGTTTTCGTCAATAAATTTGATGATATTTGTAATTATTTGTCAACTAAAGCGAACATATGCCTAGTGGTCCTAATTAAAAAGGATGAGGCACTAAATTAGAATACAGTTATAAACATTATGGGGAATCAAAATGTCTAGCTGACGGAAATGATCTGAAGCTTTCTTAAATCTGAGTAAATTAAATAATTTACGTCTCTGAGCTGTCAGTATAATTACCCGCTTATCTGGTAGTTTAACTGTACATTGAATTATAAATACGACATTTTAACTACTCTACTGAAAATTTACGAAACTTTTGGCGATGATTTCTCTAAAGACAACATCTTTGAAAACAAAATGATGGCTTTCCTGAATGTCATCGGTGTATTAACTAGAAACGAATTTGAGACGCAAATAATCCCATGTGCATTTTCCGAAACGCTGAAAGTTAAAGTCCACATCCATTCAGCTAACTATCATTTAACTACTGCTCAAAATCAGTTGTATTCCAGTAGTGTGAAATACTGACTGGTTCTTACGGTAAATATAATATCAGGTTTGAAGTTAGACTACAACCAACCCCAGGTTCATTTGACGGGTATTCGTGCGACAGTGTTTATGTAGTAATTGGATAAGATGGCGTCATGTGGTACAACTGTATAGAGCATATTCTATGCGCATTAATTTCCTCAGCATTTGACAGATCTATCGATAATTTGTGAAGCACCATTCAGCACCTAGTGCGTCAGTAGAATAGCGGTTAGGACGCTCGCCGACCATTCACATGGTCCGGGGTTCGATCCCCGGCCGACGCACTCCTTTACCTCGCTAAGCCAGAAATAATGCTGGTGAAGAGGAAAGGTTGGGCATAAGGCTAGCAACTCCATCCTGTAAAATAAACACTTCTACAGAAACTTCAAGCCACTACCTTCAAACCCTATGTTCCAATGGGAAACGTGAAGGAAAAAATAATTCAGCACCTATGTGGATACTCATGCCTTGATGTAGAAAAAAATTTAGAAATTGTAATAATAATTATGACTTTTATAGATTATAACATTGCAAACTAAATGACACAGTTGAAATTAATTAAAAGTGAAATGATAATTTGCTTTGATTACATGAAAACATTTTTTGAACTTTTTCTGATCTTTACATTTTAAATATATTTTATAGCGATGACAGATTATCAAGCCTGTAAGTGATGCTTATGAATGGTAATTCTCACTAACCACTTTTGTTTCATAAATAAGTATTGACCTTTTATTTCCCTGGGTGGTCACTATTGGTGGGATCTAAGTTGTACACTTCGTTCTCTTTGTGATTCATCAGTTGAGTGTACCCCCAAACCCCGGTGAAACTCGGAACTCACACGCATCTCACAAGAATTATCTATCCACTAGACCACATGAGCCGTTTCAGTCACATCCCATGCAACGGAAATCAGTTATTGTTTTGTTTCTGGGTTAATCTGCGATCCCCATTGATTGATTATGTAGAAAAGAAATGCTGGGTCATTGTACCGTTAACTCACTAGGAGTGCAAGTACTTCGAATTGACGAGTCCCAAGTATAACGAAACGCTCATCACTATAAACTAAAATAAAATCAAAGTAGTCCCCAGGTATCGTCAGTTAGTTGATACTAGAATCTGCCTTGACAATAGAGACTGGCAATTTTGATCCAACTTCGTTAGTCAGCGCGAAATGCAAACTAATCCAGAGAGCGAATAACATGAATTTCATTCTGGATATTTGTAGGTTTGGTTTCTAACAAGACAAATTTTTAAAGTTGTAAAGTTTGCATAACGATCACTTTTGTATACTCCCTTGTACAGTAATAAAAAGGACATTTACTTGTGAGTTTATTTGCATTTAATTGTTTTTAAAACGTTTCAATTTATACACTTAATTTTCAAATATCTATATTTATCACCGATGATAGTCTTTATTGTGGTGGACTGAATTGTGGGTCAGACAGGAATACGCTGGACTAACCAATAAGAAGACTCTAGAAGATCTGGATTTTGCAGATGATATATGTCTAATGTCACACACAAACTCGAAGACCTACAGGCAAAAAGAAACAGATTGGCTGAAGAAGCAGAGGAGACAAGACTTCAAGTGAACATAGAGAAGAGGGAGGTGATGAAGATAACCAACCAACAGCAACAACAACCAGCACCAATCACCATCAGTGGGTGAGATTTGACTGAGGTTACCTCCTTCACCTATCTAGGAATCATCGTTTCGACTTCAGGCAGTCGGAACGGATGGAGATATCAAAGCTAGCCAGAATCAGAAAGGCAAGATACACCTGCATCAACCTGAAACCAGTTTGGAAATCTCCTGAACTCAGTAAAAGGAACAAGATTCGGATGCTCAACACAAATGTCAAGTCATTGAGTTCTTCCAGATGGGTCAGAAACTTGTACTGCGTATCACGTAGAGGATTTCAAACGGGATACTGCAGACTTTTGTCAACAGCTTCCAGCTTCACTGGCTCCATATTGAAGATCAAATGACCAGCGAACAAGAATTAGTAACAAGAAACTCTGACAATGAACAAATCAACCAAAAACCTATCTTTCAACAAATATGTGGGAGAAAACGGAGATGGATCGGTCATACATTGAGGAGGCCGTCGAATAACATCGTACTCAGTTCAGGCCGTTGCTCGAATGGAGTACCATTGGGATGTGACGAAGGGGTCGTCAGTGCAAGAGTGAAGTGGGGAAGATTGTGTGTTGGGGAGAGATTATGTGCAGTCGTGGTGCTACTCAGTCGACAGAAAAAAGAACAAAGTGAAGATGTGTTCTCCATTAGGAACATAATGGAAAGATAATAATATACTAAAACGGAATTTATTTTTGAGCAGACTGCTTGTCTTTCACATTAGTTGATCTCTTTTGAAAATTCACTTATGTCAGTGAATCCTATTCTGTACGTAGATGCACGGTACTAAGTTTTCAACGTATTTTTATGCAATCTTCGAGTTAAGTGAAAAACTGTTTATGGAGACACGAACGTACTTCATACGAAAGTTCATTGCATTGGTCAACCTACCATAAGAGACGAAGCATTAAAAGCAAACTTTCCGAAGTGCATGCGAAAGGCTGTTTCTTAAATAAGGATTTTAAAATTATTAAATTAAATGTACTTTCGAAGGTGTTTGATAACATGCGACACATAATCCACGGAATCAAGAACTAAATGAATACTCCTTGACTGTAGCAGTGTGTAGTGTGATAAGAGCTGTCTGCTAGCCAAAATTGGTAGACAGCAACTTACGTCACTGTTTGCGTCCCAAAACGGGGTCATAAGGAAAAACAAAGACAAAGCCTAATCTTTAGGAACTCAATAATCAATCACAGCAGACATAGCGTGGGCGGATACGATTCACAGATATATCACCGGACTGTCTAAGAAACTGCAGAAAAGCAATTTCTCTACCAAAGACAGCGAATAATAATGTACATAAAAATCTATAAATATCTCTTGATTTTCTCAATAAACGATCTGTTGGCTGGCCACTGTCTTCTGTCGGTGCAGTAGGAGTGAAAGATCTTGAGGTCTTATGGTCGGATTTTACTACATATATAACATCACTTTTGTATTTTCATTTTCAATCGTTATGGTGTCATGCATAAAATTCATCATTCTATGACACCTGCATGTCATGTCTAGTAGCACTGTTGTGGGAGCTGGCTCAAAACAATGTAAGATGTGTCGAAGCACTGTCTTAGGAGTATGCTGTTCATGCGCTTGGAAAAGCAATGCCATTTAAGAAGAAACGTTTTCATATAATATTCGTCTGCATCAAAAATCAAAACCCTTATTCCTACAAGTTATTTTGTTAATGATAACTCTACAACTGCATCTCATGCACCAAGTTTCGAACCAGTTAGTGTGACTTAATTAAAACTGTTTTTAACGCATTCTCATCAAAGGGTTTGGGGAAATGAATAACTGTGGATGTCACCATTCTGTCAAAACTACCTCTCAACATTCAAGAATCTATAAAATGACGAATATCAGAATTTTACAAAGTCTGTCATGTAAAATGTATACACATTGTTCAAAATAACAGTCAATGTTCTTCAATGTGGGAAGCTAAAATATCAAGAGATTTTCAACTATTGGTTTTGTAGGGGTTTTGTTTGATTGATTGGTTACAGGATTTCGTCGTGAGCTGACATCAGTTAGAGAACTACTGGAAAACAAAATCCCTACAAAACCAACACTTTAAAATTAATCTCATGCTCACTAGCAACTGGCCCTATTCAGCCAATTTACCTGGGGCTTTAGTGGGAAGCCATGACCAGTAGTGTAAAGCAGGTGGAAGATGAGGCAGTAACTCATCGAAGAAGACATCGCGAAATGGTCGCGTTATGTCGTGAATTAGCAGAAGTAAGAATTCAAGGACCACTAGATCGGGTCCCAGTGGCTCAATTGTCTACGAGCTCGCCTTGTAACCGGAAGGTCCTGGGTTCGAACCCATGTGGTGTGGGTGAATACTGATGAAGAGTCTCAAACTAGAACGAAACAACTGTCCAGTACTCCCCGGTTTTCCAGTGTTTCTCTAAATGATGTCAGCTCATGATGAAATCCTCCGTGCAATCAAGAGTTTTATTTAACGGTTACTAAAAGAGATAAAGGCTTTCATTTTGAAAATCTTGAATGTGACACCTAAACTAATATTTTTCTTTCAGTAATACTGAATTCAAGTAAAATGTTTTATCTACTTATCATGTAGATTTATTTAAAGTATTATACTGTTTGACCCAGTTAGTACATTGTCTTTTTAGGTGAAGGAAAAGGTAAGCATGCAACAACTGAAAACTGATGCAAAACAATTTTGTAGTTCAACATTAAATTTAAATTAGTCTATTTGCGTTGCGTAGGCTTTAAAATTTCTCTGATGCAGGAGTATAAATTCCTACATCTGTCTGCGAGCAGTGTTCAAAATAACTTGTGTTTATTTCAAATGATTTCGTGTCAGAATTAAAGCTTCACAAAGGAAACCTCTGAAATTTATTCCTACTGGTAATGTACAGCTGAACTCAATACAGACTTCAAGATGTTTAAATGGAAAGTCCTAAATGACATGTATGACTACGGATACATAGACTGGCATTGTTGCTTAAGTGCGGATTGACAAGAAAACTGCTGTTGGATTTTCGGATGAAGTCAACAGGATGCCCTTAAATTACGTTTTGAGCTGGAAATAGAGTAATTAGTGTTTTCATTTTAGTCTCACAGGAGGTGTATCGTAAGACTGTCTCTGACTGCAGCACTGAGTAGCGAGTTAGAATATTCAAGTAGACATAATTTGCTTGGAGTTAACAGATGCGTCTTGATGGTAATCGTTAGTCTGGATGTCACGTCATATACTCGGCAAATATATAATAATTAGTTAGTAGTATTATAGCGTATGCTGACATAAATTAAAATCATTGTTAGATTTTTTGATTTGATTGATGGGGAGTCCTGAAAAAATTGATTTCGTGCACGCTAGCTATCGTCAGTATAGCTCATGATTGACCATCAACCAAAGTACCCATGGTAGTCCATCAGTAGGCCAAAAGTAAAGCTGAATAGCTCACTAACGACGTGTCTGATTGTAACACTCACTGAGTCATGTTCTAACTTTCAAGGAGAACCAAATACTTGGAGTATACAGACACACTTTGCTAGCGAAACCTTGTAATGAAGGCATGTAGATTGAGCACATCATGTTACAGTTGGAAGGTTTAAAGAAGCTGTCTAAATGATATCGGGTCATGTGGAAATCTACTTTGAAAGCAGTAAAATCTCCTGAAACTTGACATTTGAATATTCAAAGTTTGTGTATTAATTTAAAGGCATTTATTAGGCTAATACGGTCTTCTTGGAATTCAGTAATCACAGACACACTTCTGAGAAATACTCTATATATCTCTTGAAACAAAGGAGGTAAAACCGGACAGTAGTTCTTTTAACTTTTTATTGGTCCATATTAAGATTTTCATAGCTTTGCAGTGGTGTTATATAAAATAGTTTTAAATAACGTTTACATTCAGTAAATTAACTTAAAACATTTTATTATCCACAGAGATAAGTCCGTCAAGTGAGTTCTGCAGAAAAAAATATTACTGCAAGTATAATTTGATATAATTCTGAATATTAACAGCGTTTTTTAATGCTAGTAACACAAGTGGTGTTCTGCATTATCGGTTGTACATTAATATGCAGTCTTCTAGATCAAAATCATACCAATGATGCTACAATTATTATTATTATTTCTATTTGGTTTCGAGCAAAACCTAGAACTGAAAGAGCACATCTCGAATTTGTACTGTTTTTCTGCCTTCCACTTTAGCTTTCTCCACACTTGTCCACAGTTTCTCATTTTTTCATTACACGACTTCCTCTATTTCATCTACACACCTACATCCAACTAGTTGTTTCTCATTAGGGTCCCATTCAATTGTCTGCCTGGCGCACGATGTCACCCGACGGTCTCCTCACTCTTTGTCAAAAGTACCTCCATTTTCATTGGTTTATTTGTTGAGCAATAGGTTCTTGATTGGTTCCCTCCCAGAGTTATTTTGTTCCATAATAATTATCAGTTTTAGATATAAAGGGGTGAAAATAAGAGATTAGGAGTTATCAAAACAAGTGACTAAGTTTTGAAGGAGGGAGAGGTGAAAATAGAACTACGAAATTTAGGATCAGTTGATTTGTGTATCTTTGTTATTGCATAATCAAAAACTTTTTGTAAAGTATGGATGACTGAGAAGAATATAATGACTATTTGGAAGCATCGTCTCAACAACAGGCGGACCGAACTGATGAGGATATCAAAGCAAGAATCGGAAAAGCAAGACAAGCTTTCACTACTCTCAAGTCTGTGTGGAGGTCAACAGCACTCAGCATCAAAAATATGATCGGGATTTTCAACTGCAATGTGAAGTCAGTGCTACTATAGGGATCAGAGACTTGGAACGTCATAAACAGCACCTCAAACAAACTACAGACCTTCATTAACAGTTGTCTTCGCTCAATAC
The DNA here is from genome assembly GCA_944472155.2 of Trichobilharzia szidati. NCBI lineage: Eukaryota > Metazoa > Platyhelminthes > Trematoda > Strigeidida > Schistosomatidae > Trichobilharzia > Trichobilharzia szidati. The sequence goes on from OX235277.1 coordinate 13,226,315, forward strand.
TCAAGAACAGATGGCCAGAAAAGATCAGCAACATGAATCTCTGGGAGCGATCCCAACAGGAACCGATTGTGAAACAAATAAGCAGGAACAAATGGAGGCGGATTGGCCATACTCTGAGGAAACCATCAAGCGACATCACTAGACAAGCCATTGCTCGAGTGGAACCCGAAAGGGAAGCGGTGGCGAGTTGGTCGTCAGTGCAAGGGCGACTTGGAGGAGGTCATGTGAAGAGGAGATGAAAACGTGTGGGCAGACTTGGAGCCAGGTGAAGACTCTAGCAGAGAACCGAACGCAATGGAGACGCACGGCTGAAGCCCTATGTTCCTCTAGGAATTAAGGGAGACAATTATAATAATAATTGGAACTACGTAAGAAAATCATCATTCAAACAAGTTAGTTAAATTAGATAGAATCGTAGTCATAATAAAATAAAAGAGTCAAAAGGTAGTTACAAAGGGAGTTGAAAATCGTTTTAAAAAATATATATATTATGGAGTTCGCAATAGGAAAGAAAAAGGCTGCACACATTTTGATTGAACACAGAGATCTGGCTTTTTCAGAGGAGCTGTGATTCTCTCTGCTGTATGTAAGAGTCTTGCTTGTAGATCATGTGAAAGATTGAGTGAAATACTACAGATAATGCGACAGCCTTATTACAGTCAACTAGATATTTAGTACTAGCGAGATTCCTACAGGAACATAGGGCTTCAGCCGTGCGTCTCCTTTGCGTTCTGTTCTCTGCTAGAGTCTTCACCTGGCTCCAAGTCTGCCCACACGTTTTCATCTCCTCTTCACATGACCTCCTCCAAGTCACCCTCACAGTGACGACCGACTTGCCGCTTTCCTTTCGGGTTCCACTCGAGCAATGGCTTGTCTAGTGATATCACTTGATGGTTTCCTCTGAGTATGGCCAATCCATCTCCATTTCATCCTGCCTATTTGTTTCACAATCGGTTCCTGCTGTGTTGGTTCGCTCATTGCCAGAGATCTCTGTTGCTGATATTTTCTGGCCATCTGATCTTGAGCGAAGTATTGGGCGAAGACAACTGTTAATGGAAGTCTGTAGTTTGTTTGAGATGCTCTTTATGACGAGCCAAGTCTCTGATCCGTATAGTAGCACTGACTTCACATTGGAGTTGAAAATCCGGATCTTATTTTTGATACTGAGTGTTGTTGACCTCCGCACAGACTTGAGAGTAGTGAAAGCTTGTCTTGCTTTTCTGATCCTTGCTTTGATATCCTCGTCAGTTCCGCCTGTAGTTGAGACGATGCTTCCCAGGTAGGTAAAAGAGGTTGTTTCTTTCAGGTTCCTCCCATTTATGCTGATTGTCGTCAGTTGTTGTTGTTGCTGTTGGTGTTGGCCAGGAATCCTCATCACCTAACTCTGTTTTCTCTATGTTCACCTGAAGTCCAATCTTTGCTGCTTCTTCTGCCAACTTGTTGCTTTTCGCTTGCATATCTTCCAGTTCTTGCGGGAAATTAGACATATATCATCGGCGAAGTCCAGATCCTCCAAGTTTTTGTGTGGGTCCAGTATTGAGCTGTGTATTTAAACATTCGTGAAACCATGATGGTGGGAGGTGTTCAGAAATTCGACGACAATCTTGCTTTATTGTACGCTCAATATAACTAGCTCTGCATGAGCAGCTACAGTAGTAGACACAATTTTCTATTTTTAGCCTCCGTCAATGCCTCAAATTGATAAATCTCGCTGACCGAAATAACCATATGAATGCTATAATTTTGATGTGACAAAATGGTGCTGCCGTAATTTTGTATTTTATAAACATTTCAGTTTTGTAAAAAGGGGAATATAAAACATTTGAATTCTTAGGGTATTAATGAATTGAACTATGAGTGTTGCATGGAAAAAATTTATAATTCAAGTTAAATTTCTCTGAACCACAATGGTGTAGTTATTTCAACAAATAGTTCAATATTTTCAAGCATTCCACTTCATAGAATCATCATTTTGGTAATCAAATAAGGAATAATTTCTGACTGTGAATATATCTTCATAGGTATTACAGGTGTATATAATATTTAGGGGATTTAAAACATTCCTGTTTAACGACATTTCCTTTGAATAGTGTAGAGCATATCATTATGAAATAAACAGTTGTCAGGTATTGGTTTGCAAGGATTTGATTCGTCACAGGTCTGGTCATAAGTTGACAGCCAATTAAATCCCTGCATACTAACACTTGATAGGTTATCTGATGCTCACTAGCGATTGGCTTTACACAGGGAGTTGCCTGGAGTTCTAGTGAGAAGCGATAACCGGCGGGATCCACAAAGTCAGGTAAGAGATTCGTTGTTTGCCAACAACATTGGCTGGTAGTTACCCTATGTATATATGTCATGAATAGGAGGAAGTAAGAATTCATGGGCCGGCGTATACGGTTCCAGCGACCCAGTGATCTACGGAAGGTTCCGGGTTCAAACCCCATTGGGTGTGTACTGCTGGAGAGTCTGGAACTAGGATGAAACAGCTGTCCGCTACTTCCAGGTTTTCCAATGATTGTCGTGATCAAGTAAACAACTAACGGATGCTTTGTGTTTGACCTTGAGATAGCCATTTATTGATGTTTATAAGGTTAGATGGTAAAGTAGCTCAGTCAGTAAAATTACTGTAGTTCTCATGAGCTTAGAGCAATAATCGTCTAATCGACAAGCACCGATATAGGTTACTGAGTATTATAAAGTCCTTTTTCACTGTAGGTAGTTGCATAACTGCCTAATGTGTGGAGATGATACAAGACTAAATATTAGTAAATGAACATGAAAGATACTTCTGGAAATGCCTTTGCAACAGCACTGTCATTGATGACTCGTCAATTTTGTCTAAAAAGTGAGATGTTTGCAATTTGATTTCTACATATTTTGTTGTTCAGAAAAGCATACTTAAGAGACTTCTAACTTAAAATTTGCATTACTTATTCAGCATTGGGTGGTAAGACTTTCATTTGATAAATTTTTCCGCTCTTATTAATTTCAGACAATTTAGAGAAGCTTATTTGACATTGTGGCAATCAAACGACTTAACTAGTACGTAGTGCATAGGGCGATTATGACTTGATAACGATTGAAATTGGTGGAAGGATGGATGACAAGGAAATAATCTCTAGAATTCTTTATTTTGTGGATGGTGTTCAAAATGAGACTCGAATCCCACAGGAATTTCTAGATGGTGAGACCAAAATAAGGTAAATAGAGAATCCTGAACTCCACTGCCGGTCACTACCAATGAAGACAACTTCAAATCAAAACCTGGATATTCTCGAAGCGTTCGTACTGGCAGCCAACATGTCGACAGATACCGACCATTTCGGTCGAACGTAATCAGCCAGAGGAAATCACAAATTAACCTAAAAAGCAAACAATTTCAGTAGGTTACTAAACGTTCATATCAGTGTGTAGTTCGAGATGTAGGTAGGTCTTTTAGTGGCAAAGTTCAATTTGAAAGTGCATTTTCCTTGAGTACCTTATAAAGTGTCCTTAGTTTAGTTTCATAAATAGCCGCTCAATGCTTGTAAAGCTCTTCAGTCAAATTTTAATCGAAGTTTATACAAACTGATAGAAAGTTGTACTTATTTAATGTACAGTATCTAAATTGTTATAAAAGCCCTAAATAGCATTGAAATCCAAACAAGAAAATGATGAAGAATCTTTTAAATTAGGTTTTGTAGCTCATCATTTCATGGTAGCGTGAAAGAAACATGAGTAATGAATTTATTCTATCGTCAATGTCGGATCCTGGTAACTGACGACCAGTGGATGAAAAAAATCAATCAGATACAGAGTGGACAATATCTTCATTTCGGCAGTTTTATTCCTATTCAGTACAAACCTACCCCATTGAAAAGTCATTGACGAGGAAAATTTGTTCCAGCGAAACATTAATGAATGAGCTACGCCACATACAATCAGTTTTACTGACTATTCTTTGTCCTGAAAACTTCGTCGTTTGCCACAGTAAGGTGAGACGACACTTTGAGAAGACAGTATTCATACCAAGGAAAGTCAGCTCTATTAAACTTACATTCAAGGGTGATCAAATCATGCAGAGGCTTTGGTCATAATGCCGCATCTTTTTTCCTCACATTTCGAACATTTTCGATCCCTGTACCTACCATAAAAGATGAAATTCTGGAGACTTCATTTCAAATTGTATCTAGACGTTCATCTGCAGTTATGGTGACACAAATGTATCAATAAAACCAATAGAATATTAAACTTTTATAGGGAGCACTTTGGGGAATTGATCTCATGCATCCCAAACTAAGTGTACCATGGACTACCTGACCTATTTAAATATGACTGGTTATTAGTATGAGCTTTTATTTTACATAAATGAGTAAGTGTTCATACACTTCGTTTTATTATTGTTTGGAACCATGCTAGTTGTAAAGCAACTGTAGAGAAACTACAAAGTGAGGATATCATTTCCATTCCAAAAGATTCTATTAAATCTTATTATTAAATCTTATAATTTGTATTATTTTTAATGACTTTTGAATATTAGATATGGGGAGTAAGTGTTAAAAAGTTAACTTTTACATTCCATTTTTAAAAGTCATTTAACATAATGATTTGGGATTAGTGGTCTTTATACGAATTTGACCAAGGTACGATATCAGTTAGAGAACCGGTGAAAACCAGGGAGTACTGGACAGCTGTTTCATTTGACCATGGATCTCCTTTGACACACGCCTTTATTGCCTTTCCTACTGACGTATGGTGACTTTGTGATTGATATCATTCAACCACAGACTTCGCGAAACTTCAGGTTTTACTATGCTTTAAGGCAAATCCTGTTTTTATTTTTATTTTAAGCACCACTTAATGTATGGTTTAATTAATAGATTGGATTATTGCTCCGGATTTCTCAGAAAAGAAATTTACACGTTTTCAATGGTTTTTCAACTGATATAAATCCGTGATCAACTCGTAAAAACAAAACTAATCGTCACAAACCAACTATAGAAAATTAGTGGTCTTATTCTTTTAATGTTAGGAGTTTTTCTTTAAAGAATACCAAAGAATGTATTCTTGGTCGCTTCTTAGGGTTCATCTGAACGTTTAAAATTAGTCTACACAATGTTTTTAATGGATTCAAATTTCAGTCTTTAAAGAAAACTAACACGAAAATTCCCCAAAGGTGCAGTGGAACACTGTAGTATTTGGTGGTGAGATTGCCTATTGGCAAAACAGAGAAATATTACTTTGAAATTTCCATGTGCACTTATTCTCCGTATTGTGCTTCCTTGTCTTCCCTTCATCTTTTCTAAGTTATTCCACTGGGATCCTTCATTCCTTCTCTTCACAACACAATTCATCCTCAAACTACTCAATAGTTTTGTAGAAGATATCACAGACAATATACGTGGAGATTTTCCCTGAGAAATCCGCAGCAATAATCCAATCTGTTAATTAAACAACATGTTGAGTGATGCGTAATATCAAAAAACACAAGATTTGTCTGAAGCATGGTAAAACCTCAGGTTTTTCGCTTCCGGTGGTTGAAGGTCATCAAGCGCACAGTCACTGCGTGTCAAAAGGAAAGACGATAAAAGAGTATCAGGGGAGATCCATGGTCAGATTAAACAGTGCGCGAATGCCAGAAGAGGAAATAGAAGGATTCAAATAAACAGCGTTTAACAGAGAAGAGTAAGTAAATAAAGCATATACAGTAGATATCGTTTAAATGTGAGGAGATTATTACTATATAGCGAATAGCAAATTAACAAACTGAACGACGTAAAACGGAAGGTGATTCCGTGAACCTTACAGGCAGGTATGCAGACCACGTGTTACTCCTTGTTGTTAGTCAGTGTTATCACTAGTACAATTGATCTACTAAAGCCTGTATTGAAAACCGTCAATCAACCTATTTGTTCATACATTTACAGGCAGATTTTTTTTGATAAATCCAGTGTTAAATGCATTTATTTAAATTTCTTTCCATTTATAGGGGATTATTGTAAGTCACTACTCCCTACGCAACAGCATCATATACTTACGACGTTTTGAGGCACATTTAAATGCTCATAATCATATGAAAGTACTCAAAACATCATCAGTAAATAATACTTCATCACAATGGGGTTTTAGTAAATAAAATTATTCTCAATAGAATATTAAAGTGTTAATTTGTAGCTATTTGATTAATTTCAGTATTTCATCATGGAAAGCCAAATAGTACTGGGCAGCTGTCCCGTCCTAGTTTGGGACTCTTCATCGGTACGCAAACCAACACTTGAATATCAGTCTGATGCTCACTAGCTACTGGACCTATTCAGGTATGCAGTTACCTGGGTTCTGGTAGGAAGTTGTGCCCAGTGGGATACAGCAGGTGAAGTGTGAGGTTAAATACTCGTTGATGACGTTGGCTAGTGGTCGACCCATATAAGGAATTGGCAGAAGTTGGAATTCATGGGCTGGCCACTGGATCAAGTCCCTGTGGCTTAGTAGTCTACGAGCTCGCCTTGCAACCGGTTCCCGGGTGCGTGCCGATGGAGAGTCCCAAACTATGACGAAACAGGTGTCCAGTAATATTTGGCTTTTCAATGGTCCTCTAATCGATGTCATTTCATGATGAGGTCCTGAAGCTGTAATAGAATGCAAGAACTGTATTTATATGTAGATTCATTGGAATTTAAGCAGTGTGAATAAGTGACATTTAATGCTGCGTAGTCTTATGAGCCACATAAATGTACAAAATATATATGGTAAATCTTGTATACCGGCCATGACCTTCCATATGAAATCACAACATGGCGATTTCGAATCATTCTATGAACATGATTTCATTAAAGTTCATTAAAGCATCCTACTTGCATTGTTACACATAATGGGATCATATAAAGGAAAAACATTTTTTCTATTGAGTCCTCATTTAAATTTTTAGGGAACCTGTAGAAAGTGATATACGCTTAAATTAATGACCCTTTTTATGGCATCATTTTCAGTATCACTAGAAATTGTTGTAATATGTTAATACTTTAGACACTGTTCAACAATGCTCGATGATTTCGAAGCAAACGTCTCCTCACTTAAAGCAACCAGTTTTTTGATAGGTTTGAACAAAAAAAACAAAAGAACATGATTTTTCTGATTCATGTGATGTATGATTGTATCACACTCTGAACATTCTGACAGTGCATATAATTGTCACAAGTAAAAAAAGGAAACAGGGTTAATGTATATGTGGTCAAATATAGCCAGGAAAACTTCATTGGTGTCTGTTTGTTGCGGCTACACGACAAGTTACGGAGTGCCGGCATTAGTATATCAAGTAATCTACTCCAAAATACTTTGAAGCCAAATGCCTGTTGTCATCATTCATGAAGGCTGTCTAGGGAAGGGGTCACTAAATTTTGATGATTTTAACATGAAGTTAAGACGGTTGTTCTCAAACTAAACACTTTTTGATTTATAAAGAATAAACTACAAAGATGTTCGATAACTAGATCAACCGAAGTCCTCTAGCCCAACACATATGCAGAAGAAAATGGACATACAGCGGGTATAACCAATGAAGAGACCTCCAGATGGAATCTTGCGTGTCAGGCTCTCGAATGGAACCCGACTATGAAATGACAAGTCAGTCGTCCGTAGATGACATGAAAGGGGTCATATTGTTACGACAGAAGACAGAAGAAGATATATTTACAAATTTTATGTGCATTATTATCAGCGGAGAAGCAAAGTCCTCTGATTGGTTGTTTTCTGGCTGTAGGTTATTCTGTAACTACAAATCTTCTCCATCATATCTAAATCTTACGAGCGGAGAACAATTATTCTTTCTCCGTGAGTGCCTTCGTCATCAAATCCTACTGACCAGTGTCAGATACAAACCACCGGTCAACTGCCCAATGGGATGGAAATTGGCCTAACAATGTGGAAGACGAATGGTCAAATTAATGATTACAGATGCACATTATGGGATCAAAAAATATCAACAAATAATAAATGTCCTAAAAGAAAAACTAGAGAAAGCCCTCAACCAGGAACACCTGTCAACGCTAATCACCGCAATTATATTGTCAAGTAAAATTTTGAACGTTGAATTCTACGAAACCTTTTAGGACGATGCTCCTCAACTTTGCGAATTTTCTTCGTTTTCTAATTTCGGAATTTTATGTACAACTCTGAATCCATTGGATTGCACATCCACATAATCGGTGATCCACGTGCAGTATGCTCGCCAACCACGCAAGTGGCTTTATTCCTGGCCAATGCCCTCCTATTCCCCACTAGACAAAGGTGAGCCTGGAATACAGGGAAGATTTGGTGTGAGGCTATCAACCCCAGCACGTAGAAGAGACACCATAGCCTTTGAAACCTCCACTGAGAACCCAGAGGAATCAATAGAAAAATAACCTTTAGTGGAGTATATTTTATAGCACCTCCACTTCCACAAAGAAAGTATAACAATCTCGGGTTTGTTTTACACAAATTGGAGACAAATAGCTATTTGGTTTTCTCTCAAAGTTACACAATGAATAAGAGATTAAAAAACCGAACTGCTATTGTTCAATGTCAGATGTTTTTAAATTTGATTCGTTCTCATCGAACTAAAGCGAAAATTTCCTGCCTTTTTGTCAATGTAGTGAAATCTTGTAAGTTTACTGTCGATTTATGTTACAATAAATAAAATGAGTCTATATCGTTGATACCTACACATTCTTTATTTCACAATACTTAGTGTAGTCGCCATTGAATAACGTTAAAATATCAGTTTAGATATTCCCTTGTTGAGAGAAGTCCGCCATGGATTATATATATATATAAATATATATGCAAGAGATGAAGACACGTTGTTCTACATAGAATCTCTTCCAAAACAATTCGTTTAATTTAAAAGTAAGACTCCAGGTAGATTAGTGCAACTTAATAAACGACGAAATGTGAATTTGGGAACTTACACCAGTCTTATGACTGGAAAGAATCACCAACAAGAAACTACGGGAACAAACAAAACAAGAACCAATCGCCCAACAAATATGCAGGAGAAAGTGGAGATGGATTGGACACTCGCTGAGGAGGCCACTGGGTGACATCATGCGTCAGGCCCTCGAGTGGAACTCGAAAGGGAAGCGGCGAGCGGGACGTCCAAGGGTGACATGGAGGAGGTCGTGTGAAGAGGAGCTGAAACAGTATGGACTTACATGGATGCAGGTGAAAAGTACAGCAGAAGACGTGCAGTTGAAGCCCTATGTTCCAGTAGGAACCCAAGGGAACAATAATAATAATAACACCAATCTTATAGAAATATCAACTAATGTATTCATCTTATGATACCAATCTCCAATGTTTCACACTTGCAATTACTTAACATGCCTCCATATGTCAGGAATCGTACGTTTTGTATTAAGAACATTATCGTAGAAGCCACAGCTTAATAAAATGTTTGTTATAAGTTCCGCAAGTTATGTTAATTTCAAATGAAAGCTGAAGATGACTGTTTTTCCTTCTTAGCCCCGTGTAAGTGAACATTTCATTCTGCAATCAATATTCAAGCCCGTAATATTCTCATGTTATACATATCTATGAATCCGTTTTCTGTACATTGTATTTCTGAGTCAATTGTTGCTCCTCATTATGTTCACCTTATCAAAAAGTCTCGAAAACCAAGGCAAATAGGTGTTTACGAAAAAAAATTAGCGTATACTTTGACTAGTAACTCGTAACTAGTGTAATGTGTCTAGTTCTTTCTTTGGTGCAGACTAAATTCTATCAGTCAGTCAGGTTTGCAATGTGGCCACCATTTTAGGTAGCTCGCCATCATGGTACACGTTGACTTGATGATGTTAGATCAGTCTGCACCTAACAAAGGACTAGACACACTACACTATTTACTAGTTCCTAAACAAAGTATACGCTACAGTCCTACAGGAGGCCAATCGCGAGCCTGAATAGCTCAGTGGTAACGTATCTGACAGAAGGCGGCACTGGGTGACGCGAGTTTGAATCTCAGAAGTGACATGAGTTCCTTCAAGGTCGCAGATACGCCTTGCTGACAAGTACCAACTGGCACGAAACCTAGGTTCAAGGCTTCTTGCAGATTGACTCTGACTACCTAAATTAGGGATCAATTATATAGG
>OX235277.1:13236923-13257519 GCA_944472155.2 Trichobilharzia szidati
CTGAATGTCGTTAGTCATTCCTTCTGCTAACCTTGAACGTGATTGGTTGTTTTTGTGTGACTTCTCACTTTCTAGTTCACTTGTTTTGGTGTTGACTGTTTCCTTGACCTGGAGTTTGACTTTGTTTTTGTGTGAATTTCTTCGTATGGATTGGTATATTTTGTCAATCTCTATGTGTCTATTGATTGCTGATTCATTTGAATACCAGGCCTCTAGGAATTCTCTGGCATTTTTGCAGTTCCCTTTGTCTAAGATTTGAACATTGTCCCAGTCGAATTGGTGCCCGTGTTTGTCTGCATGTAGTGATATGAGGGAGTGTATGTCGTGTCTTTTGACAGCTAGTTTGTGTTCGTGAATGCGAAGACGAAGAGGGCGTCCACTTTGACCAATGTAATGTTTGTCGCAATCGTTGCAACTTATCTTGTAGATGACGTTAGTTTTGTCTTCTTTTGCCGTTGAGTCCTTTGGTTTACATAGAACTGAGTGTAGTGACTTTGTTGGTTTATGAGCGACATCGATCCCAAAAGGTTTGAATAGTCTTGCAGTGATTTCGGAGATATCTTTTATATATGGTAGGACGACTTTCTTTGTGTTTTCGCTGGTGGCCTTTGATTTGGTTGGTTGAGGTGGGGGTAGATGTCTTTTGATAAAGTTTCGTGGGTATCCATTTCTTTGGAAGACGTCCATAAGATGATTTTCTTCAATTTTCCTCAAGGCGGGAGTGCTGCAATGAGTCCTGGCTCTCTTGAACAATGTACGTATGCAGCTAATTTTGTGTGATATTGGGTTGTTACTGTTAAAATTGAGTATTTGATTCGTGTGCGTTGGTTTTCTGTATACTTGGGTTTCTAATTTTCCTGTAGTTGTTCGTTTGATTAAGACGTCTAAAAATGGGATTTTGTTTTCATATTCTTCTTCTCTTGTGAATTTAATGTCGTTGAAGGTGTTGTTTATTATGTTGTGGGTATTGTCTAAGTTTTCTCTTTTGATTATCACGAATGTATCATCTATGTAGCGTATCCAAATTTTTGGTTTGATCTTTGGCAGAATTATGTTTTCCAGTCTTTGCATGACGGCTTTCGCAATCAATCCTGACATGGATGATCCCATAGGTGTCCCTTGAATTTGTTCATACATTTGGCCGTTGAATTGGAAATAAGTTGTGAGACACAAGTTTATGCATTCCATCCAACTTGAATGCTGCATTTTTGATTGTTGTATGTGTTCATCGTTGTTGAGTAGTTGTTCCATGGTTTCTTTTGCTAGTTTTAGTCCAATCGAAGTATATAATGCCGTGACGTCGAAGGATAACATTATTTCTTGGCTGTCTATTTCAGTGCCTTTGATTTTCTCTAAAAATTGGGTCGCAGATTGGATGGAGTGATAACATGATTTCGTCAAGTGTTTCAGTCTTCTGCATAGTTCTTTGGATAAATTGTATGTTGGGGTTCCTGGGAGTAATACGATTGTTCGTAGAGGTATATTTGGCTTGTGTATTTTTGGTCTGCCGTAGAATCGAGGTATGACGGGTCCATTGGGTTTCTTTCGCCATTGATCTTCTTTTGTTATCTGACCCGTTTTGGTGAGTTTGTTTAGGGTTCTTTGGATGCGGTTGTTTATTGTTTCGATGGGGTTGTTGTTAGTTGTTGGTATATTGTTTGATCTTTGGGTAGTTTGTCCGCTTTTGCAGTGTATTCTTATTTGTCCATGATTACTGTAGTCCTTCCTTTGTCATCTGGTACTATAACGATATCTTTCCTGTTTTTCAGTCTTTTGAGGGCTTTTTGTTCTTGTGAGTTGAGTTGTGTGTGTCGTTTTCTTTGTTTAACTATAGGCACTATTGTTTGACGTATCTCTTTTTGTGTTTCTTCACTTAATTTTGATGATTTGAGTGTTGATTGAAGAGCAGCCAAGAAATCTGTTTTCGAGGCGTCTTCAGTGTTGTAGTTTAATCCTTTTTGAAGTAGTTGTTGTTCCATTTTTGACAGCGGCTGTTTTGATAAAATGACTACGCAATCAGTTGGTGTATTGTTCGGATGTTGTTTTTTGATTTTCGTTAGCTTGGTTCTGAGAACTTTTCATCTACGTTCTCTGTGTCTACTACTTATCAGTGCGATTGCGGTGATCATTGTTGAAAGGTGTTCTTGGCTGAGGATTTTCTCTAGTTTCTCTTTTTCAAAGTACATTATTTGTTGATATTTCTTGATTCTACAATATGCATCTGTAATCATTAGTTTAACCATTTTTCTTCCACTTTGTTCAGCTAATTTCCATCCCATTGGGCAGTGGATTGGTGGCTTATATCTCACGCTGGTTGATAGAATTTGATGACGAAGGCACTCATGGAGAAAAAATAGTTGTTCTCTGGTGGATCCTTGCCGTTTGGCGAAGTCTTCCCACTTTCGAACAGAAAGAAGCGTAATCCGCTCGTATGATTTAGATATAATAGAGAAGATTTGTAGCTCAGGTGGATGATTTTGGTGGGGTTGTGTTCTCTGAGCAGAATGGCTTGGTTGCGAAGCTTTCATTGCACTACTGAGCAATATCTTCAGCGCATACTTCAATGTGAAGTGAGCTTCTAGAATTCTCTATGAGTCAGATAACAAAAGAAGATCAATGGCGAAAGAAATCCAATGGACCCGTCATACCTCGATTCTACGGCAGACCAAAAATACACAAGCCAAATATACCTCTACGAACAATCGTATTACTCCCAGGAACCCCAACATACAATTTATCCAAAGAACTATGCAGAAGACTGAAACACTTGACGAAATCATGTTATCACTCCATCCAATCTGCGACCCAATTTTTAGAGAAAATCAAAGGCACTGAAATAGACAGCCAAGAAATAATGTTATCCTTCGACGTCACGGCATTATATACTTCGATTGGACTAAAACTAGCAAAAGAAACCATGGAACAACTACTCAACAACGATGAACACATACAACAATCAAAAATGCAGCATTCAAGTTGGATGGAATGCATAAACTTGTGTCTCACAACTTATTTCCAATTCAACGGCCAAATGTATGAACAAATTCAAGGGACACCTATGGGATCATCCATTTCAGGATTGATTGCGAAAGCCGTCATGCAAAGACTGGAAAACATAATTCTGCCAAAGATCAAACCAAAAATTTGGATACGCTACATAGATGATACATTCGTGATAATCAAAAGAGAAAACTTAGACAATACCCACAACATAATAAACAACACCTTCAACGACATTAAATTCACAAGAGAAGAAGAATATGAAAACAAAATCCCATTTTTAGACGTCTTAATCAAACGAACAACTACAGGAAAATTAGAAACCCAAGTATACAGAAAACCAACGCACACGAATCAAATACTCAATTTTAACAGTAACAACCCAATATCACACAAAATTAGCTGCATACGTACATTGTTCAAGAGAGCCAGGACTCATTGCAGCACTCCCGCCTTGAGGAAAATTGAAGAAAATCATCTTATGGACGTCTTCCAAAGAAATGGATACCCACGAAACTTTATCAAAAGACATCTACCCCCACCTCAACCAACCAAATCAAAGGCCACCAGCGAAAACACAAAGAAAGTCGTCCTACCATATATAAAAGATATCTCCGAAATCACTGCAAGACTATTCAAACCTTTTGGGATCGATGTCGCTCATAAACCAACAAAGTCACTACACTCAGTTCTATGTAAACCAAAGGACTCAACGGCAAAAGAAGACAAAACTAACGTCATCTACAAGATAAGTTGCAACGATTGCGACAAACATTACATTGGTCAAAGTGGACGCCCTCTTCGTCTTCGCATTCACGAACACAAACTAGCTGTCAAAAGACACGACATACACTCCCTCATATCACTACATGCAGACAAACACGGGCACCAATTCGACTGGGACAATGTTCAAATCTTAGACAAAGGGAACTGCAAAAATGCCAGAGAATTCCTAGAGGCCTGGTATTCAAATGAATCAGCAATCAATAGACACATAGAGATTGACAAAATATACCAATCCATACGAAGAAATTCACACAAAAACAAAGTCAAACTCCAGGTCAAGGAAACAGTCAACACCAAAACAAGTGAACTAGAAAGTGAGAAGTCACACAAAAACAACCAATCACGTTCAAGGTTAGCAGAAGGAATGACTAACGACATTCAGACCAAAGAAGCAGCCAGCACCGAGACAAGCAAACTAGGGGGTGAAATGTCACACGAAAACAATCACGTTCAGGGTTACTAGAAGAGATGACTAATAAACTCATAGAGAATTCTAAAAGCTCACTTCACATCGAAGTATGCGCTGAAGATGTTGCTCAGTAGAGCAATGAAAGCTTCGCAACCAAGCCATTCTACTCAGAGAACACAACCCCACCAAAATCATCCACCTGAGCTACAAATCTTCTCTATTATATCTATATATGAAGTCGTCTGATGAAAACGTGGCCGCCCTAATCTCTATGTATAGAAGAATAATGTGACTAACGTCTAAATATTCCTGATAACAGCAAGACGCCTGTGGTTTGTTTCTGTTTAACCAAACTACTTCGGTCTTGTTATTTACAGGAACAATGTGCTTCATCTGAGTGGCACTAATCATACAATGATAAGAACTGCATAGTTTATGCGAATAGACGAAAGAAACTTGCTTTGTTATGAAAAGCAAGCCTCCGGCTTTCAAGCATTGTCAATGTTCTTTATATAATACCATCAAGAATATTTGGTGCTCACTATTCTGATCTGAAGCTGATATTTTTTTCTCAGTACCCTCAACAGCATGGATTAGATTGATCATTTGTGAAGGAGCTGTTAACATTGTTTCAAGGCCATATTTTGATTCAACCTAATAGTACTTTTGTCATTAATGCAATAATCTTCTGTTGATTTGACATGCGCAGAGGCCAAATCAGTAATTGTTAACTCTAAGTAGATGAGTATAAACTGTGATAAAGTGTGCATACTGTTTATAGAATATTTTGTAATTGTTTTTATTATTGAAATGTGAGTAGTATATTTCATTATTTTGTCTTCTGTTTGTTTATGTAAGTTAACTTCATTTCCACTTCATCATAAATGATACTGTTTTCATACTGCTGAGGATGAACAAAACAGATCACACACGAGAACATTGAAAATAATTTGAACAAATAATAATAAACAGATAAGTTGTTTACTGTGAAAAAATGTTTTGTTCTGATAGTGTTTTGTTTTAAAGGAGTTAAAAATATGATGTGGATGAAATTAAGAAATACATATTAATTCCCTAACTTAGGTAGCTATCAATCCTTTCTTCTGCATATTCATTGTAATTATGCTGTTACAACAATTTGCATATCTGAGAGAGAGGAAAAGCCAAAAACGCAAGATGTTTTCTAGAAGCCTTCTTTTTGGAGTGGATAGGCAATCAACATACGCACTGCCGATAAAAACATTTCTCAATCCACAAGAAAAAACGCAAGAGCGTCAAGTCCAATTTCAGAATGAAGACACAGGTTTTCCGAAACATTAGGACTACAAGTTGATAAAACGTATAAAAGCAACAAGCTTAGCTGAAGTAAAACAGTAGAGAGATGGCTGACGAAAAGGTGAGCAACACATTATATATCAAAATAGCTGACATTATAAGAAAAAGCTGATTTAATAAACCGAATGATTCATGAAATCTCTCAGTCTAAAAGAGGTGTAGAAATTATGAAATCTGTACTCTTCGCTCATTACCTTTGAAGAGTCTAAATGTTTGTTCGACCACTTCATTTCTGCTAAACTATCCTTATCCATATTCGTAATTTGGCTTTTTACATTCAGTTTGTGTATCCTTCCCGTATTATGTAGATTGACATCAATGATTTCACTCTGAACAATATCCTGCATTATTTCACTTGTCACCTTTGTTTAATTCAGTAAAATTTCTAGCAACATTGTCTCATCCGAATTGTCAGACTTTTTGTTGCATGATGCACTAATAACTTGTAAATCTTATTATTTCTACACTGCTGCATTTGCGATTCATCTATTACATGGAAAACTTTACAAATTGCACGACTTATTATTTACTGTCTCAGTTGCACAGTTGATCTTTGTCTCTTGCAGTCTGGCCGTAAAGATATCAGCTAATTTGGGACGCAGTGGACTCCTCATTACCACTCAATCAACCTGGCGATACATTTTGTTGTCAGACTGGAATCGTGTATCATTAGTTCATAACACGAGAAGGTGCTTAAATTCCAGTGTTGGTAGAGGAAGAAAATCAGACTGTTGACAGATGATGTCCAATGTCTCATGTAGAGAGATCGGTTGAATAGGGAAGTCAAATCGAAGGAAACCATGATTTTGCCATGTACATTGAGTTGATTCACCTCTTCAACAAATCGGAGAAAAGTCTTTAAGAGTGTGCTTAGCACAGTGATAGAATATATCTTATATTTATTTGAGATATAAGCCAATGAAATCAATGATGGTAGCATATTATTCTGCAAACCATCGTTGTTCTTGCTTTATTCAATTTCATCAAGGGGAATAAATGCATGAAGAAGATTGCAGTATTGTCAATGTTGGTAACACTGCTGACGAGAAAAACAACACTACTGCACTTTTCAATTCCATCCTGTTGAATGTTCGTATTTTTCACTGAGAAAGAGACAGTCTTCATGGTATAACCTTCTCCGATGCTTCAATTGGTTATATCAATCGTCTGTAAGCATCACTTAATGATTATTTACAACTGTTTTTTATTGATTGATATTATTATTTACAAAAAACGTATTTTGAATTATTGTTATTCTTTGTTGTTTTCAATCTAAGATGAACAAAGGGCTCATTGATATCAATTTACAGGATCAGAATAGGAAATGATCAAGCAACTTTTCAGTAGGTCGTTTGGTTTATAATTTGTTTTGCGGATTTATATCTTACGATGAAATTCCTTTCATGTTTAATTTTCGAAGTCATTCGTTTTATTTGTTGATTCAATTTTTCTTAAGGATGATCGGCTGCTTTTAGTCCTGGCCCTCTTGAATATTGTTTGTATGCAATTCGTTTCTGGTATGTCTTTTTATTTTTTATTTTGCAATTGACGTTTCGGTCCATGTTATTCGATTTTCTATAAACTTGGGTTTCCAATTCCCCTGTCGTTTTTCGCCTGACTGAGACGTCATTCTCAGATTCAATTTATTGTGATTTCGATGGCGTTGATGGCGTTTTTATTAAGTTATTATTTTTATCCAGCTCGATTCTTTTAAGTATGGTTAATATTTCACCTTCGTAACGCATCCAAATTTTAGGTTTGATAGTCATTGCATCACTGCTTCTGCAATCAAACCTGATATTGACGGTTCCATTGGCCTTTCTTTAACTTGATCACATATTTGGCCTTTCAACTGCGAGTATGTTGTAAGACATAGGTTTGTGCTTTCTATCCGACTTGTTTGTGTGGCTCCTTTGATTGTTGTGGGAGATGTTCGTCGTTGCTGAGTAATTGCTGCATGGTCTCTGTCAATGGACGTGAACATTGAACGTTTGTTTATTGGAACTGGCAGCCATTGGTGGGCAACTCGAAGGCGCGAATGGTTCGATCGCGAGCAAGTTGGAAGAAAGCGGAAAGGACACGAATAAAAGTACTTTGTAACTTCATTTGTACTAAACATTTGTTTGTAGACTTTGTATTGCCAAACAATATAATTTTGTTCAAGGAATACTGGTGTTTTGGATTTAAAGTTGAAACGTATACATAGTATTTATCGGTCCAGAACGAAGACGTCTTCATTACAAGAAGAACTTAGGGCTAAGTTCCTTGACAGTCTCATTTGGAAGGATATGTGTAACTGAGGTTTATAATGCTGTGACGTCGGAGGATACCATTATTTCTGGGTCATCTGATTCAATGCCTCTGATTTCCTACAGAAATTGGATAGCAGAATTGGTGAATTGATTGCGGGAATCTTTATCGTATTTCAATTTTCTGTACACTTCTTTGTGAATATTGTGTGTTCGAGTTCCTGGAAGCTTTAAATTTGGTGGTATCAAAACAGAGATTCAATATATGAAGTCACTGTGTTTTGTTTTGACCCATTCATGTAGGTTCTGACAACCTAGGTCAAGTGATTGAATCATTGAGATTTGGGAGCTGGCAAAGTTTAGTTTAATGTCTTGTTCTCCTCCACAAATAAACCAAAATGTTCAGCTTTTCATTTCAAATTTGTTCCTCTTCATGGATTTGATCACATGACTCAACTCCAGTGAGTCTATCACAGCAGTATTTCTTTCTAACAGTACCATTTCAGTTATCTTTTTTCATTTTGTGTGGATTTGGCTGGGTATGAATTTATGTGCTATGATTTGCTTTCATGCTTCATGTGAAAGTGATCTTTGATTTCTTTATGGATCAAGAGATGGTAGCTTATCTGTTACGTGGCAGCATTAAACTACTTCATGAGATTGCCTCCTGCATAATATGCATAACAAAGTTTAACTTAGATAAGCGAGTATTTCTCTCGCTACACAATGATCCAATCAAAATAGTGAGTGCAAAAGGTGTTGACGTAAATCCTTGTATTCTGTATGCAACAATATCCAACTTGAGAGATAAATGTATATATATTCTGCTTTTTAAAGCCTAATATTAAGCTGTGCTCATGATGAGGTGACTGAACAAGCCCACAAGTAACAGCAATAATTCATCGATGGTACACAACATTTTGATATTTTGAGGTTTACAAACGTCACATGCTCTTTGTACGCCCTATTCACATAGAACGTTCTATTTTGTGTAAGACGTCATTTTCTACTCACACGATCAAAAATATTATTGAAATGAATACATTACCATGATATCTTTCTGCCTAACTTGTTTATGGTTTCGTGTTGAAATGAATCTTTTTTCCTTGTTACTGTAACAGAGATTGCTGTCAAACTGATTGTAAAAATAGTAAATAAACATGAGCAAGATGAAAGTCAAAGATGTGGCATATGACATTTCTAAACAACATTCTGACAATTTGCTTAGTTTTATGTTCAAAGATTTCTTTGTTTTGATAATATCTGCTTTCTGTCTCAAACTGTGATTTAATTGGTTGCTTAATGTGAAAAAAGACTATTTAGGGAAGGATTTTGATCATTTCTGTCTCTGAGACGAAACATGTTTGCCACTCATTTGGTGACTACTTCTATTTCCTTTTCCATTGCTAATTTGCTTGTTGACGGTGAGTATATCAATATTCTAGGTATTTATTTTGCTTCATTACTTTTCGCAATTTTTTGATTCCGAAGACGCTTTACCATTTCACAATTGATTAAAATCATAGTTGAAAGGAAGAACTTAAGTCATTTCTTAATGAAATGGAATACATCTATGAATTATGAATGCAAATGCATAAAATGTGCATGGACCAAACAATTTATTTTCAAATGCAATCAGTTCAAGTGTGTTCTGTGATCTCCTTCAATCATTCGTGTACGCCTCATTGTAGGAAGTGGTTTGAATTGAGAGTTGAACACTGTTTTGAATTATAATAATTATTCATTTGTCGCTACACATTACTCCTTGTTATCAGATTAAGACTGGATTAATTATAATTCAACTGTAAATCACAAATTTTTTGAATGAGTTTTCATGAGCCATTGAAACGTGTGCCAGCGGCCGAATGGTATACGAGCTTGCCTTGTAACCGGAAGGTCCTGTATTTGAGCCCGGATAGGTGCCTATTGCCAATGATTCCCAAACAAGGATGAAAGAGCTGTCCATTTTTTCATGTTTAATTTATGCTCATTGATGCAAAGTCGAAGATGAACGTTCACTATGGCCAATGGAATAATTTTCAAAGGTGTTGAAATCTATCGTGTAGATGATGTTAGTTTAGTTTTCTTTCGCTGTCAAGTCTTTCGATTCACATAAAAACAAGCGAAGTAAATTTTTGGTTTGTGAAGGAGAGATTTCACTCACACAAGCATTGAATGGTCTTCCGATGATTATTAATATGTTCTTTATATCTGGTGGGACAATTTTTCTTTTGGTTTCACTGAGGTCTTTTGATTCAGTAAGTTGATTCGAAGGTTAACATCTTATAAGAATACAGCCTTAAGAAATTATTCATAAATTTCCACCAATGTAAGAGTTATGAAATAGATCCATGACATCATGAGTAATGTTAACATATTTTCGTCTCTTCGAGAGAATTCTTACTGCTTCCTTCAAGTGTGATTAGCCAATGAAGGCCTCACAACTAATCAGTACAGCTCGGAGAACTTGAATCGACCAACATATTACTCTCTTGAGCTACAAAGTTTCGCCGTCCTCTGCCGATAGATATTTCATTACCAATATTTGTAGTGGTCTTTCAATTGCGTTCGTTTACTGTATACTGCGGGTTTATTCTCGGAGAGAAAGATATTTATGAGTGATATCTCTGCAAGAGATAAGTAGTGTAAGAAGATATCACGTTTGCGAATCTATATCCCCTCGGTCTGATAAATATATTGACTTAGCGATAGATCTATTTCGTGCATTATAAAAATTTTTTCTGGTGGGTTCCTAATGATTCAGAAGCTATTTCATGAGTTCAGCATACTTTGAAACAGAGCAGGAGCATCACTGACATATATGCCATATGGTTCTATGGAGTATATTGTCCTTTTTATCAAGTGGACTATATTTCACTCTTAATTAATTGAGTAATCCGGTTATTCTTTGATTAACGATGATTTTGATATATTGTTTAATTATGGTTTGATATGACATTACTTATTCACGGTGTTTCTGTAAACAATACATCACATTCTTGCATAAAACAGTGTGAAATGTTATTATTTTCGAGCAAGAATTATGGCCATGTGTAGGTATTTTTCCTAAACTCTTCCGCATATAGAATATTTTGAATAGTGGAAAACAAAGCAGTTAACTTTAAACAACCACGATTCCTAAAGTGGATTGCTATTAAACTCTCGATACTGTACTTCTTCCTTCATTTTAGGTAGAAACCTCCATTTGTGTACATAAATTTCCTTTGTGAATTATTTATTTTATTGAGTGTTAATTGCTTATGGGTTATTTCAAAATCAAAAGAAATACATTCATGGAATAGTTCCAGATGTGGCTTGATGTATGAAGTAGTCATTTTAGAAGACAGTGAAATTCACTTGTGAAAAGTAACAATTTGACCACATAATTTTTCATTTTGAAGATTTTGATTCAGTGAACCTCTTTATGGCTAATCTGCTGGCCTTCTGTAAAAGAAAAATACAAATATTTGTATCCCTTGATAAATGTGTATACAAATGTCTCTTTAAAAAATGTTGATACATACAGCAAATATTTCTTGTTAATGTAGCCTGTTTTGAATTGTAATTCTTACAAACCCTTTGAAGGGAACTCGTATTTGATACATCGAAACTGATTTATGTAAAGTCGTCTACTTCAAAGTGGAGGTAACATAACTCGTTCAAAACAATATGTTACATAAAACTGTAGAAATTTACTGCACAAAGGGAAACTTTTTCGCGAGAGGATGTTGTTTCCACAAAATATGTGAACCTCATTTATGTAAGGAACTGAAAATATTTCGAAATGTGGAGAGTCGTTTAGTTAACCTACGACATTATTGACCATGAATTTTTATCATAAACTATTATTTATTGAATACCTCCCCACAAATTATGTGTCAATGTTCAGTGTGTATTGTGATCAAGTCATTTTGGATCAGATTTCGAAGATTGTTTTTCGTAGCTAAACTCAAAATATAAACTGATTCCTACTGCGGAATGGATGAGTGAACATATGTGAATTTATATTACTGTATCGATGTATACTGTCTCGATTAATTTATTTCCTGAAGCTAGTCAAGTGAGCGCTACAATATGGGAATGTTCAGTACAATCGTGATTCTTTTTCTCTGATTTGATTGATTTAGTTTGTAAGCTGTCAATTTCCCTCTAGACGGTTACATCCCGATCAAACTGAGGAGATCACAGAAAAACACTGTATAAAAACACACACCTGAGGTACAAATCATCTGTATTATTATATATGCAACATAAAGTCTTATTCTAGCCATCTGTGACATATATGGTAATGATGTGGATATGTTGTACATTGATGTTTGTTTTCGAATCATTCAAATGTCTGCAATGAGGTAACATCTCAAAGACCGTACAATAATGATGAGGGGGAAACTTAAGTCCTCTATCAACCATTTGAGAAAAATATTATTATTTCCTTTAATTCCTAGAGGAACATAGGGCTTCAGCCATGCGTCTCAATTGCGTTCGGTTCTCTGCTAGAGTTTTCACCTGGCTCCAGGTCTGCCCACATGCTTTCATCTCTTCTTCGCATAATCTCCTCCAGATCACCCTTGGACGACCAACTCGTCGCTTCCCTTTCGGGTTCCACTCGAGGGCTTGTCTAGTGATGTCACTTGCTGGTTTCCTCAGAGTGTGGCCAATCCATCTCCATTTCTTCCTGCCTATTTGTTTCACAATCGGTTCCTGGTTGGTTCGCTCCCAGAGATCTTTGTTGCTGATCCTTTCCGGCCATTTGATCTTGAGTATTGAGCGAAGACATCTGTTAATGAAGGTCTGTAGCTTGTTTGAGGTGCTCTTTGTGACACGCCAAGTCTCTGATCCGTATAGTAGTACTGACTTCACATTGGAGTTGGAAATCCCGATCTTATTTTTGACGCTGAATGATGTTGACCTCCACACAGACTTGAGAGTAATGAAAGCTTGCCTTGCTTTTCCGATTCTTGCTTTGATATCCTCGTCAGTTCCGCCTGTAGTTGAAACGATGCTTCCCAGGTAGGTAAAGGAGGTAGTTTCTTTCAGGTTTCTTCCATTTATGCTGATTGCTGTCTTTTGTTGTTGCTGTTGGTGTTGGCCAGGAATCTTCATCACCTCCGTTTTCTCTATGTTCACCTGGAGTCCTATCTTTGATGCTTCTTCTGCCAACTTATTACTTTTCACTTGCATATCTTCCGGTTTGTGGGAAATCAGACATATATCATCGGCGAAGTCCAGATCCTCCAAGTTTTTTGTGTGTGTCCATTTTATGCCTGTTTCCTCATTGCCCACTGTTTGTCGCATTATCCAATCTACTGCAATCAGGAAAATCATTGGCGATAGTAGGCAACCCTGTCTTACTCCTGTCTTCACTTCGAAGGATTCCGTGAGCTTCTCGTTGTGGATTACTTGGCATGCAGCGTTGTCATACAACTGTTGGATGAGATGTATAATTGTCGGCGGCACCCCGTAGTAGCGAAGTAGTTGCCAAATCACCTCTCGATCGACGCTGTCGATGAAGTTGAGATAGAGAGGTGACTGACATTCCAAACTTTGTTCAATGATGATCCGTAGTGTGGCGATTTAATCAATACATGACTTGTTTCTTCTGAATCCAGCTTGTTCCAGTCGAAGTTTTTCATCCAGGGCTTGTTTGATCCTTTTCAGGATGATGCGGCTTGGTATTTTGCTTGGGATGGACAGGAGCATAATTCCGCGCCAGTTCTTGCATTGACTTAAGTCTCCTTTCTTTGGTAGTTTGAATAGGTATCCTTTCTTCCAATCCTCGGGTACTTTGCCTTCTTTCCACACCTTCTCTAGTAGTGGCGTCATCAAGTCTGCTGTTGTCTCTGAGTCGACTTTCAATGCTTCTGCTGGGATTCCATCTGGTCCTGCTGCTTTTCCAGCTTTCAGCATCTTGATTGCCTTCGGCACTTCTGTTCTCCTCGGGGGGTTGATGTTCACTGGTAATTCTGCTTCCGTTGTTGGTATTGTTGGGCGCGTTGTAGGTGGCGGTCGGTTTAGTAGTCTTTTGAAGTTTTCAGCCCACTGTTTCCTTTGCTCCACTTCTTTGGTGATTGACGTTTCGTTGTCATCATTCACTGGCTTAATTTATGACGAATTTTTGCCTGAGAGGTACCTAGTTGTTTGGTAGAGTGTTGCGAGGTCTCCTTTGCCTGCTGCTTGTTCTGCTTCATTGGCCATGGCTTCATAATACTTTCTTTTGTCTTCTCTGGCACTCTTCTTTACTCCTTTGTTCAGTGTATTGTAGCTTGCATTCAACTCTTGTTTTTGTTGCTCATCGGTGCACTGGAGAATCGTTTGTTTCACCATCCTTCTCTCTTCTATTAGCCTCCAAGTGTCCGTCGTGAGCCACGGTTTGTCCTGTCTCTTCTTTCTGCCCAGAACTTCCATGCAGGTTTCGCTCCATACCGTTTTCAGGTTGTCCCAATGTTTTTCGACGATGACCTCTTCACCAGTGTTGATTTGTGTCTCGGCTTTGTCTTTCATGCTTGCAGTAAAGATATCCTTTGTATCCTGGTCCTTTAGTTTTTGAGTGTTGAACTTAGCTTGTGGTCTATCTGAAGCTCCTGTTTCTCTGAAAGCTTTCAATTTGAGTTGGATTGTTCCTTGTACGAGGTAGTGGTCTGAGCCAACGTCTGCTCCTCTTCTTGCTTTTGTGTCCAGTAGGCTGCGCCGCCACTTCCTCGAGATTGTGATGAAGTCAATTTGGTTTTTGGTTCGCCCATCTGGTGACACCCATGTAGCCTTGTGAATATCCTTGTGTTTGTATATGCTGCCACCGATCACTAGTTCATTGAAGGCGCAGAAGTCGGCGAAGAGTTCTCCATTCTCATTCATCTCTCCCAGAGCTTCTTTACCCATGGTGAGTTCCCTTCCTGTGTTGTGTGGTCCAAGTTTTGCGTTCATGTCTCCCATTAGTATTTTAATGTCATCAGCTGGAGTATTGTCTATTGCTGCCTGTAGTTGTCTGTAGAATTCTTCTTTCTTTTCGAGGTCTGCGTTGTTTGTGGGTGCATAGCACTGTATAATTGACACTTTTCTTCCTTTGGAGTTGAATCTGGCGCTCATTATTCTGGGTGAGATCGCCTCCCATTGTATCAGAGCCTTGGTTGCCGTTGGTGACATCATGATAGCCACGCCCTCGGTGTGTGTGTGGTTGTCTTCTGGGTGACCGGAGTAAATCACTGACTCACCTGTTGACAATTTGGTGAGTCCGTTTCCGTTCCATCTGCTTTCGCAGATCCCCAATACTTGTAGTCCGTATCTCCTCATTTCGCTTGCGATCTGGGCTGCTCTGCTAGTCTCGTACATGGTGCGGACATTCCATGTCCCCACACAGACTTTTTCTTTTGACGCAAGGAGATTGTTCACGCTGAAGTTTCTGTAGCAGGTTTGTTTACAGGGTGGGGTTGCTGGCCTCACGCCTGATTGAGAAAAATAAATTAAGTATTATTCATCCTCTTCTGTCATCTTCAGTTAGACTGTAATTCTTGTAAGAGGGTCATGAACTTGACTTTCTCATCAAAGCATTTGAAGAGTAAGTGTATTGTTCAATAAATTTAAAGAAAAATAGTTAAGTTTGACGGACGCTGACCATACGCTTTGTCAATGGCCATCTGAAATTCGGATGTACATCTTTGTGCATCCACACAACATTGATGAATGAAGAAAAACATTCTCTCCACGTAGTTACACAGATGGATAGCCTCATCCCATCTCTACTGAAACATTTCACTTCTATGGGAAGTATCTTGCGATGTAGGTCCATGATCCATTGAATCATTTCATATCATTGCTAACAGAGTAACACCATGAATTTAGACAATCTTCACCCTGTAAAATCACATCTTCGTATTTCGCCTCAACTGCACATATATATGATATAAAAGGAATTTCAACTAAAATAGACTCTTTGAATTAACAGATCGTATCGAAGTTTTGAAACAGCTGTTGAGATATTTTGTTATAGATTTATAAATGCTATTCATCTTTTCTAATCACTGGTTTTGATTTATTGATAGTAAAACGTGTCTAGCACTTAGTTATCTTGACTGGGTTATATCAGCGAGGTTCACACTGAAGTGACTGATATAAGGGACTTGATAATACAGTCATCAAAATGTCTGACACTCAATTTTTATGGCGCTAATATATTCACCTAGTGAAATCCGGAATCATTGCAGTATTATTGATTTGTAAATTAGCCTTATGAGACCCCGTGACTTACTTAGACATTGATCTATTCACGGAATCAGTTGTTGGTGGAAAGTGAAAAGTAAGCAAAATGTATATAAAAGTTTTGAAAGTAAAAATGGAGTCATCATGTAAAATTTCTTCATTTTGTATTATGAAGGTGAACAATACAGAAAAATACCAGTTTTCTTGGGCTTGAATGTTGATGCATTCATACATAATCAGAAACCGTAGTATATAACAATCACAATAAAATGAAGTGACCTACTTAAGCTTTATGAATCACATACTGGTAATTACCAGTTTGCCATAAACCGATTTCAAGGAGCTTTGTATACTGCAGTAATCAGGTATGCGAAAATAACTATGTTCTCAGGGTGAGATAAATTTCACCAGACGGACGCACTAGAAATTAGGTAGAATTCATCTCAATCTGAAGAGAGCTGATATGGAGTCTGCTGAACCCAATATCCAGTAGAGAAGCAGATGTTGGCTCAGAGTATTATATAGTGTAATAGGTGTTCAAGGTTAACGTGAATTTTTGAAAGTATTAGGAGTGAACCAAAACCTAAGTCAAACATTCAGAAAGTGATACACAAATCGCTTCGAATGTGAAGTTCAGGAAATTATAAGTAGTCGTTTTAAGAAGAAAGAAGACCCGTGGTTATTGTGCATCGACACTTAGAGTTTAAAAGAAAAGAAGAGGTGTTGAAACGTGAGAAAAAATGCTTAGAAGTGCCAAATAGTGGACTTCAGTGGTCTTTTCAATGGACACAGAAATATGTAAAAGAGCTACCTACGATAAAAGGCAATTCTACGACACTCAGAAAACTGAAGAGGAACAGGTCGCAGGAAAAGAGGACTTCAGAAAGTTTTATCAGATAACTAGGTGGCGTTTCGGTGAACAACCACGTCGCATATACTCCCAGAAAACATTTATATCCCAATATGAGTGGAATTCTGAATGCCAGAAGGCTAGCTAAATTAGGATAAGGAGCATGTCAGTACATATGCTTTTGAGTAGCACTTAAAGTTGATATGAAGACGATGAGATATACGACGAAGCAACTATATAGAAGGAAATGGTGAACAGAAAATGCACCCGCTCATTCCAAGAAAACTTCCTTGTCAAAGTGCCGTGGAATGGGAATCTGAGCTCTCTGATGAACTAGTGCAGAATCACACTGTTGTTTACTTAGAATGAAAAATAATTTATGTTATTCTGGGAAGACTAAATGATGGTCTGGATGCAAATCTTCCCTTACCACAAGCTGGATTCAAGAAAAGCAATTCGTATGCTGATCATCTGACAGATTAAGGAATGTCAGTCAAATCTCTACCTACTCTTCGTAGACAACAAGTAGCATTCAACAGCCTTGTTTCTGAAAACACGCTGAAATAACGAATTGAATGAAATGTTTAGCAAATGTATTCCACGGGTTAACGATAGTGCCACATAACAACTGATCACGAATGTGAAATACAGAGATGCCTTTGGCGTTATGACAGGATCAGAAGAAAGCTGCCCACTGTCACAGTAAACATTCGTGATTCTTGTGGATGTCGGAATCAAGAAGAAAGGAAGACGCTGGGCTGACAATAAAACAATCCGCTCACCAGAATTCACTAGGCATAAAGACAAAGATACAGATTTCAATACCAGAATCAAGTCAATATTTTAGTGTGGCTCCTAAGTGGCGCGTATATTCAGAGGAGACAGTAAATCCATCAACAGTTGAAGTGAATCGACCCATTCATCGTTCATCTTTCTGTTATTTTATGGTGTCAGCCTTTCTATCGTTCAATCATAACTTGGCTATTTTATTTTATTTTTTAATACTATTATTACTGCAATTTATACTTTTTGCATATTTGTCTCCTTATCGCATGCTGTAATTACTACATAGCTTTTATAACAACGTTTTGCTGTTATTATTATGTCATGTTTATTTTTTGTCGTTTTGAGTAAATTAGATGCAATATTGAGAAGAATGATGCAAGATACTTGCTGTATCATCAGTACTGTTTTTAGAATAAAGCAAAAATAATAATTATTATAATAAATTTTTGCAAGTAAACCACTTAAATTTATATACATATATACATAATCAGAAGCCTATATTCCTCCTGCAACCAAAGCGATTAAATCTCAAAAACTATGATGACAGTGTTCTGATTTTTCATGTGATTCATGCGGCTCGGTATCACAATTTCCTCACACCTTGTCTGTGTGATTTCGCTTTACAGGCCTCTTTTCCGCTCCATTCTCGCCTTTTCTGTTCACAAACACATCACGTCATTGTTATCAAAGTATTTGTATTAAATCTCACACAAGACAACATATCTCGGATTCTGAATTATAAAAGGGATGCTCTCGTTCCTAATATCTGGAAGTCTGTTCAGCTCCTTGTCAAAATGCTACTCCATATTTCCCACAGAAATTTGTCATACATCTTACAGGTCAGCTTGTCCTACGAGTTCTAATTTTACTTATATATGAATTTCATTCTCTCTGAAAACCTCTCATGTCTTTCGCGATAATCTTTCCATTTGCTCACTAGTATGCTTCATCTTGTGTCACCTACCTAGGTCATAATCGGTGAGAATACGTGCTCTTCAAATATGTGCGTGGCTTGCTTGAAGTTTGCTTGATTTCATGAAGAATACGACTACATCATTGTTTCAACAAAGCAATGTATCCATCGAATATGTCGTAGTTTCCATGGTCACACCAATATGGTTTCATTATACATTCCAATTGTATAATATCACTCCAAGGAGTCTCAAGCTGCTTCTTGCGTTTATCTTGTAAATGCACTTCCGATGGTGTATTATCCATAATTGCATTTAATGCCATTTTGCAGTTTCGCAGAACTTTCTACTCTTCCTGAAATAGCTTTAAAGCACGTGGGTGCATTGAACTCATCAGCATGAAGTGCGTTCACTGGTTGAGCTGGACTGTCAACAAGAAACGGAACGAAGTTTGGGTTAGCGCTCAACCTTGGTGGTGACCTCACTGATGCGCTTGCATTACACCATTTCAACGAACCAGTTCTGATTTCTTGCGCAATAATACATCTTTTCAAAATTTTG
The DNA here is from genome assembly GCA_944472155.2 of Trichobilharzia szidati. Taxonomy (NCBI): domain Eukaryota; kingdom Metazoa; phylum Platyhelminthes; class Trematoda; order Strigeidida; family Schistosomatidae; genus Trichobilharzia; species Trichobilharzia szidati. Next base: position 13,256,004 of record OX235277.1, read on the forward strand.
GAAAGTGCTAATCGATCATATTTCATGATTAGATGTCATAACGTAGTTGATCGCGTCTGCAGAAATAGCATGCATTTCTTGTTAACTTAACCATGTTTACGAAACGTGAATTACTATAAATGATTGCTCAATATGTCTCATGTCACACAATTCTCCACGGTTGCATAGGAACAATGCAAAGTAGTCAACGGAGCGCATGCCACATACTCATGTAAAGGATGCTGCAATACATCAGATTAGTAAACTCTGACAACAAATGCATGTAAGTACATAGACGCTGCGTAATATTCCAAAGTGAGATAGTGACTGGTAGTTCTGATATGTGGCTCATCATATCATGAGAGAAAATTGACAGTGGTCTTTGGCATTTGTTACTTTCATTGTAGTCTATAGTTATAAAACTGCATGCAACAAAATCTATCTTGCAATTGTTTCTTAACCACAGTAAAAGTCTGGAGATTACCTGTCCTAATCTAGGCGTGAGTAGCATTCAAAATTGTAAGCAATCTGTGGCATAAGAATCTGATATAATAATTGTTTCATAAATCCAGTCGATAAATTTTTACCTTAATGCTTGTTAAATGTACATAATGCAGCCTCCAACTTGACCAATTGCTGTTTGCTTTTGGAGGAATGAATGTTCAACACAGTGTCACAAATGACTAAGTGTAGTTGTGCACCGATGACTTAGAAATCACAAGCGCTGTAGCTTGGATTATGAAGAGAAAAAAATGATATCAACCTAATCTTCTATACAGAAGACATAGTAACAATGAGAGCTACACTAAGACTGCCTGAAGCAGAGGATTATGAGTTGCAGCTTTTTATTCTTAGGTGATTTCGCTGTGTCTGTGGGTAAAAGCGTAAAGATGAACAATTAGAGAGGAGTTTAAACGTGACCAGATATTCAAGCACATTTTCGGTGGAAGCAAGTTTGACATCAGAAAGTAGGTGCAACGAAGTATTTTTGAATAAATGAACTGTCGTTGTCATGGAAAGAGGCTGATTGACTGAATATCACTTAGCATCATGAGGTGATTCACCTTACTACCGCAGGAATTCAGTTAGTATTCACAACTGGCAGCAAGCACAGCAATTTTGTGATCGTGTTGAAAACCAGGATGGAAATGGTGAGATAGTAACAGAAAAGCCGTTGATCATACGGTGAACTAGTATCTTGATTGGGCGTGTAAACTTGTAAAGCTGCGATATCAAGCAAAGGAAGGCAAAACAAAGCGTTTAGTTGACTTGAATCATAGGCGAATTCACCCACTGAAACGATTTATATGCAGTCCCTATCGTTGTTGAGCTCGAATGACTCGAATGATTCTTTAGGTTCATTCCATGTGGTGTCAATTAGAGGAAACGTCTTTGCCCATCCACTTCAGCAACCACAACATAAATCCTAGATTAGCCGAATTTTGACCAGACTGATAAATTCCGAAAACTCAAATTTATGATGGACATCAAAGGAATATGAATGGTGATTGGAAATTTCGAAACCTTGAAGAAATAA